>JABUQX010046883.1:0-17500 GCA_015478945.1 Trachelipus rathkii
GGGTGCGCGGATGGCAGGAGTCGGGGTCTCTCGGTCCTTATTTTTGAACAAGAATTTCACTCGGGGTAAACTACGGGGTGAGGACTAATAATCTTTCTTTGGTTCTATCTCACAGGGGAGTGTGTTTTCACGATAACGACTATCAAAGTTTTACAATAATTCTCTACTGATAATTTGGTATTATTGGGTGTTACCGCGGGTGAATAATACTTTTTATGTACAGAATAACATATATTTTAGTACGTGGTGTAAATAGCAGGTAAAAACTGCTACACCTACAACTATCTGGGTTGACAGCGCACAGCGTCGGCCCTTACTCGAGGCCCCACTACGTGGTGCCGTGATAAAGCAAAATTTAATAGAAAGTCTTTTAATTTTATGAGAAAACAATAAAAGGTATCTAAAATAGCCTTCTACACTCCATACCTACTTTCTACATCATAAAGTGTACTATGTCAACAAAACGTTTTTTTGTTTATTATTATTAGTAGCTTTTTATTTCTAGCTTTTTTTTATATCATCGAATTTATGTTTACTAGATGTAATTCCAAAAATGTATTATTATTAAAAGTCTTTAAATATTGTTACGCACAGGATATAAATACAATATTTATTTCTTAATTGCGGATGCTAAATCAATGTTTGTTTTATTTTTAATTAGTTATATCATATTCTTAGCGGCAAACTTTGAGAACTCAGTAATCTATCAGTCTCCATTATGAAATAAGTAAATCTATCTGTTTATCTTACGCACTTGTATAGATTTAGTTTAATTAGTACTCTCTCGAAGATTACATTGATATGTACACGTAATAAATATCGAAAGTTGTTCTGAAGAATATGTATATAGTCCGGATATTCTTTATTATTTATAATATTATATATAGTATCAATTGACATTATATATACCATCAGAGATAATGAATAAAATCACAACAACTCCGTCGACGTATTCCTCTACAGATACTGATAACTAGTATAACACTCATCTTCTCTGTAAATATGTTGATTGTAAATAAATAACTACTTATTTAAGGTACTAAAATTTAGGATAACTATATAATTTTCACTTTTGGTAATCTACCGGTGGACGTTTAATACTATATTCTACATAGGTCAAAATATATTGTTCATAAACTGACCTTTTTCTCATGTATAATATAATGTATTGAGTTAATTATCTTAACGTAGGTATATTGCTCCTTAAATTTAGGACTAATTAGAGAAATAAGTATCACCTTTTTTAGATATAATCAGGGCTATAATTATATATATTAACTTAAAATTTCTCACAGTGTTAAATAAAAGGTAATTCCATATTAATAGTAACCAAGAAAATTTGTTTATTACTGAATTTTATTTTATATATATAAAATTATATGTTCTAAAAATCTCACTGAAACATGCTGGATCGGTAAAGATCTTTAAGCAGGTAAGAAGGAATAAATGTTTTCCTTACTTTTGATTGGTCGGTAGTGTTTTACCCTATTTAAGTGCTATCTATTAAGTCTATAACACCAGTAAGGATCTAGCATAGAGCTACATATCACGTACTAACAAATAGGACAGTGCCATATGGTCTGCTCGTGTGTCGTGTCACGCTCCGGTGTTTGGTGTGCGGTGCTCGCTGTGTTGACCGTGGTATCGCCACGCTCGCTAGTACAACCCGGAGCGCGAATGAGACGTAGCAGAGCCGAAAGATTTAAATTATCGCGGACCATGCTGATCCCGCTGCGCGACACGAAGTAGGGCAAGAATATTGGCAATTGGAGGGCTGATTCACTGAGAGCGCCTCCAGCGTGACGCGTTGCTACTCAGCAGCTGGCATAATGATTTCACAGCGTACATTATGAACAACGGCACGCCTATCACACAAGAACAACACACACTCAAACGAACACTCGTGACTATATCACAACAGAAAGACAAGACATGTAAATGCGATACGCAGCACACAAAACGGACAGGAATATAGAAAGACGACAATCACATATACTGTGAGCATCGTACTATCTTAACTCCGATATATGTTGGAGGACGACAGCGAGGTAATATAAATTTAGGATAAAAGATGTATTGATTTGATAATTTTTTCAACTATATTGAATAAGCTTACGGAGAAAAGAAGTACATTAGTATAACTATTACATGCCATATTTGATGAAGGATAAATTGTAGTACTAGAACACACATACGACTACATACGATTCTCAACAGACTGGAAAAACGCAGCCTGGAATGAATGGATTGACATAAAGACACTCAGTCATGACAGGAGAAGGTATGATGACATGGATGACATAGCTCATAGATTATGTATATGGAGAGATCAGAACATACTGTCAGATTGGAGAAAAACAGTGATATGCCCAATACATTAAAAAAGAGATAGAAGAGTGTCAGAATTACAGAGAATAGTGCTGCTATTGAGTGCATATAAAATATACGAGATAATATAAGAAAAGACTCCGGAGAGAATTAGGGGGAAAGATCGGAGAGTGGTAACACGGATTCAGAGCAAATAGAAGTGTAATAATGGACGACATTCTCTTTAAAAAATGATAGTGGAAAAGAACATAGAATGAAATAAGACAACATATATCGCATTTGTAGAATTAGAGAAAGCTTTTGATAGAATTACAAAGAGAGATTGTGGAGTATTGATGGAACGTATCGTTATGTAACAATAGACAAACTAACTTATAGAGAATGCCTCTTTCCGATAGAATCAACCAGAGAGGCATTAACGACATGGGATTGCAATCACGAGCAGGCAACACATCAGCTATGGACAAATCAACACACAAGAACGACCTAGACAGACAGCAGAATATAAGGAATACACTGATATCAACAATACCGCTCACTCACCTGCTATAGCACATAACGGTATAATTTATTAAACGAGATGATTGGGTAAGGCAGTTAGTATGAAATTGATGTTTGATGCGAAAGTACTATTGTAGATATAATGGCGTGGGGCAGCTTTAGTGGTTATTTAAACTCATTCATTCTTCATTATTTGTATTCCCTTTAGAATTTTTCAAATTACTACATCCCGAGAAGTTGTTTTGTTCTCTGATATATATGAGAGAGGATAGGGAATACACATTTGCATGACAAAGGAACAAAATGAATAAAATTTAATGTGGTGACAAAGGAACAATATGAACTACAAGTTGCTGTGAATTTTGGAATGAAAGTTATGAAGAGGGTGGGGAAGTGAAGATAAAACGAGGAATGAAAATGGTATAATGGTGATCAATCAGGATAGGGAGAACATTGGGAGATATAGATGGAGGATATACAATTAAAACAGGTCCAGCAGATTCAACATATCTAGGAGTGATTATTTAATTGAGAAAGGTGGATAGATGTGAAGCTGAAGGGGAAGATAATGAAATATCAAGGAAATGGTAGGGGAATGTTGTTCCGTTGATGATCTTCGCAGAGGCGTGCGGTGAGGTAATGGTGACAATATATACACACCTCCCTAACGACCAAGATCATAGACATAATACACAACGCACGCACAGGCAATTCGTACAATCGTTAGGCGTACGCAACTTTGAACACGATACACAGAAGAGTAAAGTAGAAGGCTGCGGAAAATGACGAGTGTTGAAATTAATACGGCAGGAGGCAATAACACAGAACACGCACTACAGAGCGAGACAGGGTTAGCCAGAGGAAACAATAAGAGAATAAGCTGGGAGTCCAGCCCAATAATTGAATGTATTGAGAAAAACCAGCTGAGATGGTTTGGATAAGTGCGGAGAATGGAGGACTGGAGAGATCTAGACGAAGATTACATATCTTCAAGCAACATCAGACTGGTGAAGACGAGAAAAAACGCACTAGGAAGAATGTTGTTGGAGAGGCGATGTGTCGAGGAGAAGTAGCGATGGAGAAGAATTTGGAGATGTAGCACCTGACAAGCCTTCTCTAAAAGTCTGAATGGTGAGAAAGATGAGAATATATATATATTAGATAGTATATATATTTTTAGTAATAATATTATATATATATAGTAGTATATATATATATTATATAATATTATTATGTATTTATTGTAGATTGAAATATAATATATTGTATTACAAAGTTGTAACTTATCAATATCTGCAGACAGAGTAATAACAAACAATATTGTACATAAACTATCCTACTAAACTACGAATAAAATGCTAACATTAACAAAGTTCCCTACAAGTCAACGTTAACTAACCTTACACATTACACCACAAAACTTATTCTAATCCTACTTTTTGTTATCATATTGATAGCATATCGATATTAAATTAGCATTAACCTAGTAATATCTAACAAAACCTAACCAAACTTATCATATCCTAACCTATCAAACATACTGAAATATTAATAAAAGCTAACATAAAGTTTTAACTTATCATCATATGTTAACATAGTAATAAATAACAATACTTTACATAACCTAGACTACTAAACTATGAATAAACACTAACATTAACAAAGTAACCCATCTATCATTTGTAACTAATCTAATATTACCGGACAAAACTTAACATATCCATACTTTACATCACATCAATAGTTGTGAATATAGTAATATCTAACAAACCTAACAAAATTTACCATAACTTAACCTATCTAACATACTGAACTACGAATAGTTGCTAACATAAACCAAGTTTTTTAACATCCAATAAAGTTAACCTAACAATACCTGCTATTTTCTAAGAACATAACATAACATAACTACCCTAACATACTCTAAGTATGAATAAAATGTTATTATCGACAAGGCTACGTCATTATCAACCCAGATAACGTAACAATATTTGACCTAGCCTAACAACATAACCACATCCTATCGTGCATAACATATGGAACAGTGAATAAATGTCAATGATTCTCTAATTCCAAACAAATCAAAACTGTTGACATAAAAGACATTCCCGACATATCATTACTATTAATATAAAATACTTTATCCAAAGTAACAAAGTATCTTGGCATGTATAATTTAAATCATCATAACCTACCTAGACTGAGCATTAATCAACATATCCGACATAATAACCAGTAAATAAATGCTAACATTAACAAAGTGGCCAACCTATCAAAGACGCTAACATTTTGAATTAAATACTAACATTGTTTCTTGTAAAACTTTTAATATTTTATAATAATTTTAGTTAGGCTATTATGCTGTGATTTTATGGCTGGAATTGCCTTAGCTTTGACAGTCTGGATAAGCCCACTAGTGGCTAACATATTCCCAATTCTATAAATTTATATATATATTTGGAGCAGTAATATCATAGTAAAGTTATAAATTTTAGATTATCATAGTAAAGTATAAATTTTAATTAAATTTTTTTATTAAATTTATTTTACTACATAATATATAATATAGAATAGATATAATATATTATTAATAGAACGGAATAGAATAGTTAGGTTTTGATGATGGGGTAGTTGAAGAAAAGCTCCCCCTATAATCCCTCAATATACTTTATTGATGGCCTTGGCACGTAAATGGTCCCATTAGGGCTTTACATACACCGTGACGGATCCCCTCTGTGGTATCTTGTTAAATGTATATAATTTATACTGGGAGTAGGCCCACAATCATAACCACCTTGGCATATGCCTGACCATTCACTCCTATTATTCACCTTCTTACACTCTGCACTTTGCATTTCTTTCCTATAGCCACTTTTACTGATCTCAATCACCACTTTTTCCTTCTGTCGACCACCTGGTCGATAAAAGCTCATCCCAACCGACTATCTTCCTACACCTTTCGTTATTAGCCTAAAACCATCTTAAAGGAATATCATTTTATTCTCTTCATTTTACCGGCCTTTTTACATCCCGCCCAAGACGCCTAACAACTTCAGTTTGTCATTAATTCAAATTCTTTCTTCACATCTAAGACGCCACAATAAGTGTGACGCATGGCTGAACAGTACTTGTACGCATTAGATATATAACTCTTTAATTTCAGATTATATGTTCACTAACTCCAATACTATTAAACGTACAAACATACCTTTATGCTAAATCAATTTGACCATATCAAATAGACTTTATTCCATTGTATTCACCATATATAATTGCTACCAAACCATCTTCAATCGATGTCAATTCACAACTTTTTAACTACTAACTCTTACATTCAATCTTACTATTCTTATTATCATCAACATGGCAGCCTAAATATTTAAACTCATATACTATGTTCCGATGCTTCACGCATCCAAATATTATTTATCATAACCGCGAGCTTCATCCACTCTCACATCTGAATCACATTACTCTTATTCTAAACATTTTACTTCAAACTATCACTTATTACTCACCTGTCAAACCTTCTACCTAGTCGCTCTCATACATTTCTTCAGAATTTGGGTGTTTGCTAAGCCATCCATGTTTGACTTTTTATGTATTTTTTTAATATATAGATAGTTCCATAGTGTTTACGAGTGTCGGGCAACGTTTTTATCTCAAGAATAACCTGAAACTTGCTCTATACAAATGGTGTATATACAAGCTTATCTAAAAAAAATTATCATTAGGTGTTTTTGATATTAATGTGAAATTCTCAAGTAAATACAATATTCCAGACAAATTAAACACTATGGAAAATTGTATCTTGATAAAATATTTTTGCAGAGATTTTTTTTTGTTTATAAATTTCCTTATACATATATATACTTATATATATATTATATAATATTATAAAGTATATATATATATAATTATATATTAAATATATATATAGATATAATATATATATATTAATATTTATATTATATATATATTACTATATATATAGTATTAATCTTCCAGATGCATGTATATATTTTAATTCGGTAACGGAGGTGCCAAACCTTTTTGTGACTTCAATTTTCTTGTAATTCTCCACTTTCTTTAGTTAAAAAAAAATTCTCTATTGGTGGTGTTTCAGTGAAGCAGCGGCAAAATGGTATGGTTATGGCAAAAATCAATTAAAATTAATAATTGTGTAGTGTATTCTAATTATTAAAAGATGTATTGATAGAATTAAAGTATGGAATTTCTCATTGCCTGAATGTTAAAAATTTGAATTTAGTAAGACGTTGTTTGGGAATCAATCTTTTTAAAAATAAGTGGAGTTATTTGTGGTTATAGTGAAGGTTTTTATTTTTTACCTTACTAATTGGAATTGACTGGAAGTATTTATAAAAATTGTACAATGTAGTATGATTTTTATGAGCTCTGAAACTTTTGATTCTAGCATTTTGCTGAATCTTTAGATGTTTTTGCTTTTGCATATTCATTTGAGGTAATAACTATGTTTTTTATCGCGGTTTTTGAAATAAGTTCTAAATTCTGGTCGACATGACTTTAAACTTGAATATTCAAAAGTGCTTCTATACATCTAAAAAACAAACATTAATTAGTATTTATTATTATCAGTCGGCAGCAATTACCTAAATATCTCGATTCCCTACGCGTAGTAATGTTGGTTGATGTCAAAAGTGTTTTTAATTCCGATAATTTTTGTTTTATCGATCAAAAGTGAAACTTTCAGAGCATTCGCATGATAAGGGAGATGCATTTTTTTAATTTAGTGTATATATATATATATTGATATATAGTAATTTATATAATATATTATATATATATGATATATGATATATATATGATATATAGATAATAGTGTATATATATATATAATATGATGTATATATATATATATAATAGGGGTATATATTGTATTGGTAGTTAGGGTATGATATATATATATATGGTATATATACTATTAATATATATTAATTAATAATATAATATAATATATATATAGTTATATAGGTTATTATTATATGTATATATTTATATATATATATTATATATATTATATATAATAGTGATAGTGATGATGGTATAATAGTACTTAGGCTTATATATTATATATAATAGTTATATATATATATATATTAGGGTATATCATATAAAACTTGGAGAATTTGCATTATCCTAGCTTTTTTTTCGAAGCACATTTTGAAACTTAAATTAAGGTGACTGGTTTTTTTACAAATATGTTGGGTTAAATGTTGAGTGATTTAAATTTGAATAAATATAATTTACATAGATAATTATTTTCTACTTTTGACGAATTGGTGTTTCTTTCGGTTTGTTTATTGTATAGTAAGACTAAAATTCCTATTCAATTTTTTTTTTGTGTGGTTAGAAATAGTAATCAATCTTTTCAATACTTTTTACCACCCATTTCGAAAAAATGCAGAAAATGATTACAAACAACTGAGAACATGGTCTTTTTTTTTTTTAAATGAAAATACAAATAAACCGCTAAAAAGACGAGATGGATCGTGTAAGACTATCGGATCGTTTTTAGAGCTCTCGAAAAGCGGTGCATATAATTTTGTTTTGCTGAAATTTTGACTCTATATATTTGCTTGAAATACTTGATGTATAAATATGTCAAAAAGAAATTTTCACAAATTTTAGATCATAAGTTTCAGCAGTCATTATGGTATGCCATGGAAACTGATTTGGTATCTAGCACAACCATTACAAACTCTAATGACATTTAGGGTGGTATTTAATCAGCGACGGAACAGAGATATGATCATGTAAATAAATTATTAGTTTTATCTGAATAAGTTATTGAAAAAATATGGATACCTTCTGGTAGGGAGACAGATTACAATCCATACACAATCACGTAAACTAATTGCTAAATATAATCGGATAAATGACTCTTGTAACCAGAATATAAGAAAGGTACGACAATTGAACTTATTAAGTACTTATCAGGTAGCCTGGAAGCTTATCACCCGTAAAAGTTAGCTTAGCTATAAAGAAATTCAATATGCAAGCAAATAACAGCTAATCTAAAACTTTCGCTTTCTGCTAAACAGCTGACTGAACTCGTAAAACGAGAATTGCCAACTATTTTATGGAGTTGAAGACTGCATAAAATACTTAGCAAGCAAATGAATGTCGAGGTTGAGAACGCTCAGGCAAAGCCTTTATTTTTCCCAACAACTTGAACTTATTTACTCCAGATCGTTATACTTTAACCGTAATTAAACTTAACTACTTCTATATAAGGTTGAATACATATATATTATTATATATATATATAATATATATAAAATATATATATTATATATATTTATATATATATATTATATATATATATATATATATAATATAATATATATATATATATTATATTATATATATGTGTGTGTGTATAGTGTGTGTGCTGTGTGTGTGTGTGTGTGTGTGTGGTGTGGTGTGTGTTTGATGTGTGTGTGTGTGTGTGTGTGTGTGTTGTGTGTGGACATTCGGGAGTAGGACGTTTCTCATCCTGTAATATTTTTGCGGGAATAAAGAGTAAAAATTATCTACATTTTAGAGGGAAAACAAATGCAAGGCGGCAATTTTCTCCGTATTATTTTTATCTTCATTTATTTATTTTAATTTATTATCTATTTTATTTTATTCAAATTTTGTTGATAATGGAGAAGTCTAGCAAAAGGGTCTTTTTGAGTCATTTCGATTTCATTTCTCCAAACTAATGTTATGTAGGTATTTTCTAGATTTCTTTGGTACAATCCACTGCTTTGCAGATGATGATTATATTTGCATGATTATATAAACTATTATTTCATTGTTCGACAGTAGGATTTTATATGTATACAGTACGAGTGCGTTATTTTATTAGGTTAGGTTACGGGTTAATTTAGTTCATTAGGTTTGGTTACTGTTTAAGTTAGGGTTAAATTGGTTAAGGTGGTTAGTTTATAGGTTAAGTGTTAGGTAGGTTAGGCTTAAGTTAGGTATAGGTTAGGATTAGAGTTAGCGTCTAAGGTTAAGGTTAGGTATAGGATTAGGGTGTAGGGTTTATTATTTATGATAGTCAATTGCATTAGTGTGTTCTACAGATTCTGGATCTACGAAATATTTTGGGAGGTTGGCTGTTACATGTGTATAGTCAAATTTTTTATCAGGTGTTGACCTTTTTTAATATTAATCGCAGTTAATATTTTTGTCGCGTCTTTTAACATTATCGGTTAAAATATGATGATAAACTTTCCATTTTCCCAGTTAAACTATTCCATTGTCTTTTTTCCTCGTTACGCAATATATCTTTTATTAATTCTTCATTAATCTGTCAGTTCCTCGCATCTAGGTATTTTTTACTTTAGGGGCCTAGAAAAATATTTTCATGTCGTTTCTCTCCTCTACTATCCTCTTGCTTCACCATTCTATCCTTTATTATATCTTACGTTTTGAAAAACCCGCTTTTCATTATTTATACAAGTGTTTTATACCAATGGTACTGTTTAAGTTGTTTGATTTTAGTAAACATGTCCATAAATCCATAAACTTAATATAAAATGTCAATCGTTTTATAGGTAAAATCGATTTTGCAAAATTCTTCATACTGTAGTTTACCTTCTTTGAATATACGTTCGAATTAATAAGGCTGATTCACATTTTTTTACATTTACTGCCAAGAAAATAGTATTTATAATTTACTTTTTTACACACTGCACTTGGATCCACATGGTTTCGCAATATTTTCGGCAACAAATAATATTATGTTCTTGCATAAAATCTAATAGGCACATTCTCTTATCCTCCTTAAATAACATTTAATCCTCTAACTTCATTTTTCATAATATTTTATCAATTAGCTTCTGTCGGTATTACAAACGTTTGAAGGAATATGGCAACTTTAATTTTATGCTTATTGGTTAAATAAAAAAAACCTTCTAAAGTGGGAAAAATATTTTTTTTTAATATAGTATATATATATAATATTAAATACTAATATTAATATATATATATATATATATATATATATATATATATTATATTATATATATATATTTATAATATATATATATATATAAATGAATTTGGTGTATTATAAGAATGGGAATAAATAATCATAAAATAAAGTTAGAGAAATATTTTTCATCAAATATAACTGTCAAGTGTCAGAAAAGACGTTCGTCATTTACTTTTTTGACTTATCTCCCATGATGAAATGAAGATTGCTGATAAAAGATTTCCTTTATCAACATGCCAGCGACGTCCAAGGTCTGTATATTCTTATGCAGAAGAAATAGAACAGGAATTTAATGAGGCCCTTAATGGTCGGTTCCTTGATCTATCACAAGTATTTAATATATATAATATATATATATATATATATATATATATATATATATATAATATATATATATATATAATATATATATATATATATATAATATACTTTTATATATATATATATATGATACTATTATATAATATGAACTAGTATATAAGTATATAGTATATAAGATATATATATATTAGTTTATATATACTATATAATATATCACTATATTAATATATATATTATATATATATAATATCAATATTAGTATAAATATATTTGAAATATATGTCATTTACGTATCGAGTACAATACATCATCATCATCATCTTCCGATTTTAACCACGATGGATGCGAGTAAGGTGCGTGACATGCATCGGAAAACGAAGTAGTAGACAAGAATATGGCACAGTTGAAAGAAAAACCAGCCTTACGCCCCCTCTAACCTCATTAGCTGAGAACTCGTCGAGTTAGAAAATCCACCCCTAAAACGCTTCACGGGACTTGCAACTCCCACTATGAGCATCATCGTAAAGTGTAGGGTTCAATCCCTGGCCCAGGCGACAACCATACACCCTCACAAAACCCCGCCATTTCAACTCTATTATGCCACTTGGTTTTCTAGCCGTTCTGCCATACTCAATTCTCTCCTGCAGACATTCCTTACTGATCTCAATCCACTTTTTCTTCGGTCTCCAGCCATGTCGATTCCCAACACACTTACCAACTATACATCAGCGTTAGACAAACCGACTATATTCATGCCAAGACCCCCTTCCCTCCGCTTCCAACTCCCTTCTCAACATTTTCTCCTTACTTCTCTCATTTACCCCTTTTCTTCACACCACATAACTCTCTAATACGTTCATTCCTCATTTTTCCAATTCTTCTCTCACACCTAACACGCTCTTAAGATTGTCCATCTGAACACATTGATTTAGATCTATCACCTCAATTATTCTCCAGACTATAGTCTTCACTACCTATACATTAACAGGTAGCCCATTACCCTCATGTAAGACCCTATGCGCAACTCAGACTTAGTCCTTTACAATCTACCCAATGATTTAATTGCGCACCAAGCCACTTCCTGCCATTCACAACTTCTACTACACTCTGCATCGGTCCTCCTTTACAATCATCAGTTCACTTTTCATCCACATATATCCTAATATTTTAAACTAGACACTTGTTCCAGCTGCTCGCCATCTAACATAATTTCACACCAACCGAGGACTGCCATCACTCACAACCATAACCTTACTCCTATCTAGTTTAACATTTCAAAACCTCCTTTTAACACCCTCGAAGATCTTTCTACTAATCCTCTCAACTCTCTTTCGCAGGTTCACGACATTCAAAAGCAAATCATCCCACATATAATAGTAGGAGACCTCACACTCATCCTTCCATTTTCCATCATTCTAGCACCACCCCATTTCTGCACACCCACCTCTAATTCTTGTCAATAATCCCATCCATAATACAAATTGCAATAACAAGGGATCATAAACATCCTGCTCTCAGCTCCGCTATTAATATTAAACCAATAACTGTTTGACATCATTTATTCTTAAGACGCTTCACTATCGTCATAATACTTTTTGATTCCATTCAGAAGCTACCACCAACACCATATATACTAACACCTGCCATAGAGCTTCCCTATTAACTCTATCATAGCCTGTTGCAAATCCATAAACCTAAATATAAATTATTCTTCTTCTCCATCATATTCTCAGTCATATGTTTCAAAGTAAGATTTGATCCACACAATCTCTACCACTACCTAAACGCATCTGTTTCTTCACACATTAGTCCTTCAGTCACTTGACGCACTGCTTTTGACTAAAATACAGCAAATAATTCCTACAAACATCAAAACTAATTCCCCCCATAATTCCTACAGTTCCCTTATCTCTCTTCCCTATATATAAGGGTACTATTACTGAGCTTCTCCTCCAATACTAGGAACTATACTTCCATAAACACTTTTATTACACACCTCCTAATGGCAAGCAATCCCATCTCGCTCCGTTCTTGATCATTTCACCGGTATATTCATCTATACCTGCAGATTTACCACACTCTTCAACTTTCTCACTCTAACCATTACCTCCTCTGCTAATGACCTCATTCCCAAAATACCTATTATTTTCTTGCCCATCAATCTTACATTCACATTCACTATTACTTCTTCATTACTGTTAAATTATTATTAGATTTCCGAAGTATCTCTCCACACTCCCCTCAATTCCATTTCATCAGTTACAAAAGCACCATCCTTCATTCATAATTCTAAGCAGGTTCCCCTTATTCTCATCTTTTAATCCTCGACGCAATAAATTCTCCCTTTTCCGCTTGTAAGTCCCATTCATTTCCTCCGTCCAAACTGTTCATATACCTGTTCTTTTCTCCTACGTATGCACCTTTAGTATTTCCTTTTTTCCTCCTTATATAGTTCCTGCAAACATTTTTTTTTTTTCTGAAACTTCATCCATTGGCTTTTAGTACATTCAGCCACGCTTACATTTTTACTTTTAACCGCTTGCATTCCACCACTACACTGTTAACATTCTTACTTCCTACTTTTAAACCCTGCTCGTGTACACTCTTTAAAACAAATCCATAGTTGGCACACGTTGGTATTTTTCACGGTTACTTAACCTTCAATTTAATACCTTAATTTGATAACTTAGGTTATTGTTTGATTATATTTGCATGCATACATCTTCAAAGGGATTACTGAGACAAACCTTTTCTGCAAGACAAAATTTTTTTTAAAACCTTTTAATAAAAACACAATGTTACTTTTTTTTAAAGAATCCAAATTTAAATTACCATATATATTTTGAATTATAATAAAAAAAACAATAATACAAATAAAATAAAATTTTTATGCAAATAAACAAAAAATGTGTAAGAATCATCGATAATTTCATCCACATCGCCATTTAAGACTCTATTGCCTGCAAGAAATGAAATGAAAGTGAGCACTCTAATTTTTTTTTATTTAAAAATGAAATATTTTTATCTAATATTATATATAATTATATATTATATATTATATAATATATACTATAATATATATATATATTACTATATATATATATATATATATATAATATATATATATATCTATATATATATATATAATATAATATTATATATATATATAATGATCTTCTCTTACCCTGTCGTGAATCTGATGTGAAACCAATTATCAACCCTGTCACATTCTTCCTGAATTGGCGTATAGAGATATAAGTCATTCAGTTACAAACTCGCAAAAGAAAACCACTTGGTTGGGTTTTGTGTGCTTGCCTAAATAAAGCATTGCATTCAACATATAAGAAGATATGGGAGTCACATACCATTATCAGCTTTATGCATATTTCGCAGGCTATATGGCAAATGCACAAACTCTAAGAGACACGCTTCCCTATAGTTATATTTACGGCAGGCACATAGTGTGAGGTAGCAGTCGGTTATAAAGTATTTTCCAAAAGAGACTGACTGGAAAGAATTTAATCTACGAGGACACTTAACAGCTCTGTGGAGCTTATCATCAAATCGGAGATCGGAGGTTTATGTTGATAAAGCCGACGTGTGAAATCATTGGTGACATATCAAGAGGAAGGGAGTTTGCGGCAACCTTGGGCAAAGCAATTTTGCAGACACATTGTGAGAAGTTCAGAAGGAGGGCCCAGTTTTGGCGAATGCGAGGTTTTAGCTTTTGTTTTTTTTTTAGGGGGAGGACTATCAGAAGACAGTGAATGTAACGTTTTATGGAAATATTTTTAATGTGAGTTGAGAGGGAATTGAGGCAGAGGAAGGAAGAGAAGTAAATTAATTAGAGGTGGTTAGTGGGAAGAATTGGGTAATTTATTTTGTTAATTTTTATGTACAAATTTTACAAAAATGTAAGCTCAATTGAATTCTTTTTGTTTCAACTAATTCAAATAATACAATAACTTAAATGTGAGACACACACTGACCCATACAAATTAATATTTCGTTCACAACACAATTTTTTCTTACCTTCTCTAAATCTTCCAAACTTTAATTCTTACTTAATATTTTCTGCTTTTGTTAAATTTTAGGGTCGTTAATTTTTTCTTCGTTTCTTTTGGAACACTTTTCAAACGAGCTGAAAAAATAAAAATTTAACCTTGAAAGAGAGATAAGTTATTCCATTTACAGTATTGGTGAAAGCTCGATAAATTAATTATTCTTTTCCTTTTTAATTTTTATTTATATTTAAGTTTTTAAAACAATTTTATTTAGTTTATTACTGTATTGGTGCTAAAAAAAAGGTTCATGATGTGTTCTTCAATATTTTAATTCTTGTTATTTTATGTTTTATGGCATTAATTACATTACATTAAACAATAGGGAATTAAATATTTGTCACCAGTGTGTGTTAAAATTAAAAAAACTACTTGCGAGGGTCACATAATCATTATTTTTAATTGAATTTGATTATCTTAGGTTAGGTTACTTTATAACGTTATGATTAAGTCAGGTTGGGTTAGGTTAGGTTGGTTTAGGTTAAGCTGGTTGGTTAGGTTTTAGGTTAGGTTAGGTTAGGTTAGGTTAGGTTAGGTTGGTTAGGTTAGGTTAGGTTTAGGTTTAGGTTAGTAGGTGATTAGGTTACTGGGGGAGGTTAGGTTGGTTAAATTAGGTTAGGTAGGTTAGGTTAGGTTAGGTTAGGTTAGGTTAGTTGGTTAGCTTAGGTTTAAGTTAAATTAGGAGTAGGTAGCGTTACTATAGGTTAGATTATGGAGTAGATTAGCTTGTATTCGGAATTTGTTAATAAATAATATTTAATATTATTTCAAAAAGCAGATTTGTGCTAATTAATCCAATATGCATTGGTGAACAAAACATGAAGGTGGAAAGTACGTGGAGTGTTTTCAAATATAAAACTAAAAAACAAAAGGAAATGAACATAAAGATGATTGATTCATTTATTTGCGAGTATGCGTGAGTAAAAGAATGAAGGAAAAAATCTATTCGAAATAATATTAAAGGATAGAGATATTGCAGAATTTAACACACATACAACGTATAATATATATATATATAAATATATATATGATTTATATAGTATTATATAATATATATTTATATATGATAGATTTTTTATTTTTATTGTTATGTTTTTTGGGTATGTTTCTTAGTTAGTAGGGTTAGTATTGTAGTTTGTTTTTGTTTTTGATGAGTTGTTGTGGTTTATTGTGTGTGAGTAGTTGTTGATGAGTTAGGTGTTAGAGTGTATGGGTATTTGGTGGATTATGGTTTGGTTTGTTGTTGTTAGTAGGTTTGGTTGTGGTTTTTGTTGTATGGTATTTTGTTGTGAAGTTTTGGGTTGTGTTGTTGGTGGGTTATTGAGTTAGTGTTTGTGTTAGTTGTTGGTGCTGTTGAGGTTGTTGTGTGTAGTGATTGGTGTTTTTTCTGTTGAGTTACTTGTTTGGTGTTGGATTAGTTGTGGTTGATGGTGTTATTTTTATATGTGGGTTGTATGTGGGCTGTGGTTTGTGTGTTTGTGGTGTGTTGTTTGTTTATGGTGGTGGATATGTCATGTGTGTGAGGTGAGTTGAAGGAATAATTGCTTAATACATATATTTTATATGTGTATTTAGGGGTTGGTGGTAGGTGAGAGTGGCATTTGATTGTATGGGGTATATATTTAGGTGTGTTGAGTGGTTATTTGGTGTGTGTGTATTTTATAATATGTCTTATATATATATATATATATATATTATATTAATGTTATATAATTATATATATATATATATTTAGTATCATAATATATTATATATATATATATTTAAATAGTTATAACAGATAATAGAGTATTATAAAATCTTATTTGAATTATATTTGATTTAAATTATGAAAAAGGAATGTAACCTTGACTTTCACATCAACTTTCATTAAAAAATATAATGAAAATTAATGTAAGTAATTTTTATTTACCAAACATTTTAAAAATTTAACTAAGTTGTAAAATTTACTAGGCCAAAAATTTTTATGAGTTAGAGAAAAAAACGTAAGGATTTATTAACATGAGCCAAATTTTTACACCATTAAATTAATCCCATCTAAATGAGCTTTCCATATAATCTCCAAAGCTTTAAGTAAAGTTAAACTTGAAAAGTGTTAAATATTTTGTAATTTAAGAATTTCTTTAGATCGCGTAAGAAAATCTCTTCATCGATTCTTTATAATATCTACAAACAAAGGCCCTTTTACGCTATAAATATTTGTACTAAGCGATTAATTGCATTTGACCTATTATATATATATAATGATATATATTATATT
>JABUQX010046883.1:22500-27500 GCA_015478945.1 Trachelipus rathkii
ATAAATAAATGATATTAATTAATATATATAATATATATATATTATATATAATATGCATATTATTATTATATATATTATATATATATATATATATATATATATAGTATATATATATATACTTATATATTATAATATAATTATATATTTAAACAACTTATTTTCTCTAGAAAATAATTATTTTTCTAAAAATTTCTTTCGAAAATATTTACTTTTTTTTAAATTGAATTAATAATTTTTTTCCTTTTTTGATTTAAATTATTAATTATTCGAAATTATATTTAATTTTCATCCTAAGTTTAAGACTTTCAGTGTTTTGACATACTTTTCTAATTCTTAGCTAACCCGGCGCACCTGCCGACCGGCCAAAATTCCCGCCGCGGTCGGTCCATATATATATTATATATATATAATTTATATATATATATATAATATATAGTATATAATATATATAATATATTATATATAATAAATATATATTATATATATATATATATATATATATAAGATATTATAGATATATATATATATATTATATATATAATATATATTACTATATTTTTATATATATAATATTATTATATATATATATATATATATATATAATATTATTATATATATATATAATATATATTATATATATATATATAACTATACTATATTATATATTTATATATAACACCACCATATTCAACATTAATATACATGTTCCATATTTTCTTAATATTGCAAACCGAATCAGTAAAATCTGCAAGAAACTTCTGCATATCAATTTCTCAATTTCAAACCGCTACCCTGGGGATCACAGAAAATAGACTATATACAGAACACAACATGAAGAGATCACCTTTCTTACAAAATCCACTTGGACAAACCCACTTCCTCAGACTAAACGAAATACAGAGATGTGAAAAGTTTCCGCCTTGTTAATTTGTTAAGCTCGAAGAAGGTCATGCAACAATCAACGAAAGTAGATATTGTATATAATTTTTTTAAAAAATATGTTTTTTAACTTGTTTTTAAATATAAAATAAATAGATTCCTAATAGCAACGCAGGGTTTGTATTATTCTTATATATTATATATATAGTATATATAATATATATATATATATATATATAATTATATATTATAAATATATATAATATATATTATATATATATATTATATTATATATATATATATACTTATATATATATATATATAACTCAGTGGCGATTCCAGTAACTTTTTTTGCTACTCGTGCTCTCTCTCTCTCTCTTCTCTTCTCTCTCTCTCTCTCTCTCTCTCTCTCGTCTCTCTCTCTCTCTATATATATATATAGTATATATATATATATTATATAAATACTATATATATATATAATATATACTATTATAATATATATATATATATATATTTTATCATTATATTATATATATATATATATATATATATAAATATATATATATATATATAATATATATATATATTATTATATATATAATTTTATATAATATATATATATATATATATATATATAATTATATATAATTATATTATATATATCTATATATATATATATATATATATATTATTCTATTATTATTATATAATAAATATATATATAATTATACTAGGTATATATATATATATAATAAATTAATATACTACTCACTAATAATGATATATATAATAATAATATATATATATATATATATATAATATATATATATATATGTATAAATATATATATATTATATATAGTTATATATATATATATATATATATATATATATTAATTAATAATATATATATATTAATATATTATATATATTATAATATTATATATATCTATATAACTTATTTAATACTTTGGGATAATTCCTGTAAAAGTACCGTTTCTTTATGTAAAACACTTTCTTGGTTGATTTCCGGGTAAATGATAATATTTATAATATTCTTATAATAATTATTAATTAACTAAACATAATTTTCCTTCATTATTAGTTAAGAGTTTTTTGGGTATTTTTTAATAATTTATTGTTTAAATTTGTAAAATTTTATAAAATCATTATTTATAATGTATAGTATTTTAACATATTATATAAACAGTATTTAGAAACAATTTTTGTACTGCAAATTCAGAATTCAGTACATGGTCCCAATCCCCGCCATTTGGATTTGGGATGAGCTGCCGGCTTTTTAATCGGGTTAAAACGTTATTTATAGGCGGTTATATTTTATATTTTTTTTCGTTTTTAATTTTGCTTTATTTTTTATATTTATTATGTATAATTTCAAAAAAAATAAGAAAATTTTATCGTAATGTTTATAAAATTTGCCAAAAATAGATCGGTTTCTATAATTAACCCGTGCTGAGCACGACATTAGCACGCAGTGCAGAAGTCCGCCTCTGATAATATAGTATATATATATATTCTCATATATTATTATATATTATATATATATATATATATTATATTATATATATATTATATTAATATATTTATACTATATATATATATATATACTAATATATATAATATATATATATATAATATTATATAATTCAGAGTTGAAGGTTATACATTGGTGTAGGCCAGCTATATATAGTATATATATATTAGTATATCTGATTATATATAATATATATTATATATATATATTTATATATAATATATTATTATTATAATAAATATATAATACTATAATGTAGAGAGAGAGAGAGAGGACGAGAGAAGAGAGAGAGAGAGAGAGAGGAGAGAGAGAAGAGAGAGAGAGAGAGAGAGCGAAGAGAGAGAGAGAAGAGAGAGAGAGAGATTCAAAATCTTTTTTTCAAATTATTTTGTACAATTTCACTGGGTGAACGAAAGTTTCGTACACGCGAAAATTAATTTGCGTATTTTTTCGCTCGAAACAGCAAGGTATGACCGCCTGGGCTTTTTTTTTCCTAATAATATTTTATATGAATATGAAGATCTACCCGTACGCCGCCATGGCTTATAATCTTACTCTTAGGAACAGGAGTAGGCAAGGAAATTCCAAATGAAATCATTTATTTATTATTAATTGTTATTATTAAGTAGTGATTTTCTCTTTAAATTTATTTTATAATCAGTTTCTTTTTTACACTTCCATATAAAATTTTCCTAAATAATTATTATTTTACTTTACATTAATATATTTATTTAAAAAGACTAAAGAATATTGGGTAGGAGCTAAACCCTCCTGTGCCTAATTATTTGGAAGAATGATATTATAATATAATATTAATTTATATATATATATATAATATAGTATATATATATATGAAATATATTTATAGTATTATTAGTATACTATACGCTATATAGGTAATTATACAACTAAGTTTAGATATTATTTATATATATAGTATAGTTAGTGCTTTAGCATATAGGTAGTAACTTAAATCTGAGAGGAGCGAGAGAAGAGAGGAGACGAAGGAGAGCAGAGAGAGCAGAGCAGAGAGAGAGAGAGAGATGAAGAGAGAGAGAGAGAGAGAGAGAGAGAGAGAGGAGCGTAACTAATTATGAGTACAATCCTCTCTTAAATCCAACTCTTACGAAAAGCTTGTTAATATCTTAACAATCGTCGGTAATCCCCATCCCTAACCAAGCATTAAAATTATATTTATATAGGTATTATTAGAGCAAAAAATTGGATGGAGTAAATTCCCTTAATTTTGCTTTACACAGGTCTGCTAGTGTATCAGATATGGAGTGGTGCTATCTACTGAGCGCGCCCTGCTCGGAACGTTGTCTATGTCTCGGTTACGGGGACCGGGATTGGAGCGATTATTATAGGTCGATACGTGGCCGATCTAATTATCTTAGACCAGAGTGTCGTATTATTGCCAGCCACTTGCTTAACTACATGCGTATCAAGTTGGTTTGACCGGCACGCGAGGAGATGCAATATAATGGATAGATGAGCGCGATGTGGTTACGGGCACAGGGATAAGTATCCTGGGTCATCCATAGGGGGCGCCTTCTAGTGCGTGTTTGTGTGGTTATAGCTCACAATGAGGCAGTAAGTATCCTCAAATGAAATTTTGAAAATTACTACAAAATTGTTCACATAAGAGGCCATACCTTGTGGTCGCAAATACTGTCCTCTTTCCTATTCAGCGTAATCGGACACTAAATGTTAGAAATTAGATAAAATTCGCTTCAAAACTGTTTACATTTTATATTACTTTACAAATGTTTTTTAACAAATAAGCATCCAATTATATAATTGAAAGAGTCGATATATATAATAATTATATGTTGTAGTCTTACTACTATATATATATAATTATATAGGCTATATATATATATATAGTATATATAATATAATATATATATATATATATTATATATATATATATATATATCTATATATATAATTTATATATATATATATATATATATATATTATATATATATTTTATAGTAATATATATATTATATATTTATTAATATGTAATAAAAATTAAATAATATATATATATATTATATATTAATTATTATATATTATATATATATAGTATTATAATATTATATATATATATATATATAATATATATAGGGAAGGTATATATATAGTATATATATAGATATATATTTATCATTATATGTTGTGTGTGTGTGAATGTGCGTGTGTGTGTGTGTCTCGGGTTCACAAATTATTTATATATTATATAATATTATATATATATATTAGATATATATATAATGTATTATATATTATATATATATATACGTGATACTATATATATTATAGTGTATATATATTATTTAATATATATTACTATTAATATAAATATTATAATAATAATGATAATTAATATTTATAGTGCTATATGATATATAATATATCATATATTTTTATATAATATATATATATATATATATATTATATATATATATATATATGATAATATATATATAACGTCATAATATATATATATTATATATATATATAATATTTATTAGTATTATAATATAAATATAATTATA
>JABUQX010046884.1:0-17500 GCA_015478945.1 Trachelipus rathkii
GAGAGATCTATCCACTGTTTGGTGAAGAAAAGAAAAGTTCCTTTAATCCTGATTGCATCATAACGCTGATTAGCTAAGAAATATCTCTTGCCCCACCTTAAGTGTATTTAGCGAGAGAATGTTTAGCCAAGCAAGA
This sequence comes from Trachelipus rathkii, assembly GCA_015478945.1. Taxonomy (NCBI): domain Eukaryota; kingdom Metazoa; phylum Arthropoda; class Malacostraca; order Isopoda; family Trachelipodidae; genus Trachelipus; species Trachelipus rathkii. Next base: position 137 of record JABUQX010046884.1, read on the forward strand.
AATATTTATACAAGTAAAAGGAATGTGTCTTGCTCCAATTATAGCTTGATCAGTCTCCTGTTTCTTCATCATAATTTAAGAGCATTTGATTTTAAATACTAGAGATGGTTGACCCTAAATAGCAATGCCATATGCTTATTTAACTTCCTTTCAATTGACTTTGTGTTTTAAGAAATATACCTCTTAATTTTTCTTTAAAAAAAGCTCTCTCTAATGATACTCACTGCAGGATCGATAACAGCTGAGGTACAGCCGGGATGCACTTTATAATATTATATATATATAGTATATAATATATATATATATATATATATATATATATATATATATATATATAATATAAAATATATATTATAAGTATTATAATTATATATAGATATATATATATATATATATATATATTATATTATTATATATATATATAGTATATAATATATATTATTATATATATATATATATATAATATTATATATTATATATATTATATATATCTATTTATATATATATATATATATATATATTATATATATTATATAATATAGTTTCAAATGTTAGTTTGTTAAAACTTAAAAACTCTTAATTTAAAGATTAAGGATATAAATTATAATTTTTTTAGTCTTTTGGTCAGATATGGCATGTAGTTTAAAAGTTCGTTTACCAATTTCATTTACCTATTTCTGTATTGCATTTTTAAAGCTAGATTTATCAAAAGTGTATTTTTGTTAGGGGTAGTCATTTTGAATATCAAACCCTTTTAAGTTGCTTATCAAAATAATTTGTCAGTTTAATAAATGGTGTCATATAGGCCTATTCATATTATTATAGTTATAATTATTAGTTTATTAAGGTTGACTTAATATTAATCATTACAATAACAAAAAGAAAGAGAATACATTTCTGACACACTTTTTGTATTGAATTATTTTCTTCTTGTTTTGATTTAATTCAAGAATAAAATGTCTATTAATTACGGCATTGAATAACAACAAAATACAAAATTCATAACTACTTTCAAAAAATATAGGTCTCGGCCGGAGAAAGCCGGAGACTAGTGGTCTCCGGCCGGAGCCGGAGATCTTTTAAAAAGCCCGGAACTTCCGGCGTACAGCCGGAGCCGGAGCCGGAGATCCGGTGCATTATAATATATTATATTATATATATATAAAAAAAGATAATATTATTTTTTTTTTTTTTACTATTATTATTTTTTTTTTAAATTTGAGTGAGTGTACGAGGGTATCCACAGCACACAAGGTGTGGCTATACCTTGTTAAGGGTATACAACAGGGGCGATAATAATAATAATAATAATAATAATAATAATAATAATAATAATAATAATAATAATAATAATAATAATAATAATAATAATAATAATAATAATAATAATAATAATAATAATAATAATAAATTTGATAAGAACAATAAAAAAAAATAACAAAATACCCGGATGTAGAACAATTTATATGTTCCGTGTGAAATACAGAACTGTACCAAGGTAGGGGTCCAACAGGGTTAGTTTGATACTCTGCCGACGAAGCTGGCTCTTGATGGCTGCAGCTGGGCACGAGAAGGCTGTGAAGTAGATAGAAAAAAAAAACACGAACACAATGAGTGGGTAAATCTACCCGTTAAAAAAAACAATACCTACAAACGGTACTAAAGTGATTGGGTTTTCGTTTGTAATAGTTTTCCTGGCTTTTGTTTGTGGGTGGTTCTGATTCCGCTGCGAGAGAGAGTCTAATTCTTCACTCTTCGGGGTCACATATAGAAGCTGGGTGCTTAAGGACCGCTTCTTAAGGTTGATTTGAGAAGTAATGTGCTTACAATTTTTATTTTCCTACTTCTAATTTACAAGTGAGGGTTGGACCCCTTGTCCTAAAAAAAACAAAAACAAAGAATTAGGACAGGGTGAACCTAGTTATTACTATTCCACATATGAATCATATTCTGCAGAAGAACTTCTACAGAACATGAAGCTTATGTGGAGTAGTAGTACAATTGATTGTTAGTTTGAGAGAGGCTGTTTTATGTATATGCATATACAGGCAGAAAAAGGTTTCTCCCCAATATACATTCGCATAAAGCAGCATTACATTTGATATGAGTCTCACACCGTACAAAAGATTATTAGTTTGGGAGAAGCTGTTTTATGTATATGCATATACAGGCAGAAAAAGGTTTCTCCCCAATATACATTCGCATAAAGCAGCATTACATTTGATATGAGTCTCACAGTACAAAAGATTATTAGTTTGGGAGAAGCTGTTTTATGTATATGCATATACAGGCAGAAAAAGGTTTCTCCCCAATATACATTCGCATAAAGCAGCATTACATTTGGTATGAGTCTTACACAGTACAAAAGATTATTAGTTTGGGAGAAGCTGTTTTATGTATATGCATATACAGGCAGAAAAAGGTTTCTCCCCAATATACATTCGCATAAAGCAGCATTACATTTGGTATGAGACTCACACAGACACATATATTAAATAATAGCCTATGTTTGTGTAATTCTTTGACTGGTGAGAAGAAGATAGGAAGAGAGAGAGAGAGAGGAGAGAGAGAGAGAAGAAGAGGGAGAGAGAGATGAGAGAGAGAGAGAGAGATTTGGTGCTGTTCACCTCTGCGCTACTATCACCCAGTTTAGCCTCACTCCAAACTGCTATGTAACGTTTACGTCCGCTAGGGTTAGATATAGTAAATACCGATCTATGCGACCTCTATTTACTATACTGATGTTAAATTATATTAAAAAGTTCCTAAATCTAACATTTTTGGGTTGTTCACCTCTGCACTACTATCACCCAGTCTAACCTCGCTCCAAACTGCTATGTAACGTTTACGTCCGCTAGGGTTAGGTATAGTAAATACCGATCTATGCGACCTCTATTTACTATACTGATGTTAAATTATATTAAAAAGTTCCTAAATCTAACATTTTTGGGTTGTTCACCTCTGCTCTACTATTACACCCAGTCTAGCCTCGCTCCAAACTGCTATGTAACGTTTACGTCCTCTAGGGTTAGATATGTGTGGAAATAACGGCCTATCCCAGAGCTGTTATTTCCCCATATTATACTTAAAATTACATGCGACTCTAAATATCCACCTAGTTTTCTCTTTACTCTAGCCTCTGACCGCTAAGTTAGGCTAATTGCTTGAACGCTACCTAAGCCTACCGCAAATTTTCACTGGCATGCATGAACACTTCACTTGTTTTCTTACTGGATTTTAGACATTATTTTTGATACGCTATTCAATCTGATGCGTTTTCGTTGCAACCTATTTCTAAACCTCAGCTTTAGGCTCCACCGACTAATCTAGGTTCGCCTAACTTTGGTCTATTTACCCTAAAATAATGTACTTAATAGGCTGCCCTTTTTCTAAACTCACCTTGGTTTTGGGTTTGGTTATATAATTAACATCGATTTGCTCGTATTTTAATATAATGTTGTCCTTTTTTTGCTATTATTTTATATTAATTCTCTAGAAGGAAGTTACATGCTGTGCGATTTTGGAAAAGTGATAATTCGGCGGCTTGGTGGCGTGGCTTAGTTCCACGAAACGACAACTACATTTTAAACATAGGGCGTGTTCGGCTCTACCCTGTAACTTCGTAGTTCGGCTTTGTAGTTCAGCTCTGTATAGATGTTCTTTCCACTTCCCAGAGAGTGGCCTTCCACAATATAATAATGTGACCAGATTTCTTTTATTTATATATATATATATATAATATATATATATATATATAGTATATATATATAATATATATATATATATATATATATATATATATATAATTATATAATTATAATATATTATGTACGTAAACTCAAGTCACCAATGCTAAATAATTACCATTAAACATCTAAATACAAAAAATGATGATTTGACATTTACTACAAAGCAACCCATTAGGTACTTATTGAGTAGTAAATGATTTTCTTATAGCCTTTCTTTTATGTTGTCTAAGAGGAAGATGATCATGATCATCTCTTTTTAAGCACCAACAGTAGTCTGCTAGCATATTCACATCCCAGCGGCCCTGATATCTTTCCTCCATCACTTTTATATCCTGATGGAACTGCTCACCTTGTTCCTCACTGTAATCTCAGCAGTTGTCTGGAAAGTAGTCTAAATGGGAACTAAGAAAATGCATTTTAATTGACATGTTTGCGCCTAATGCTTGAAAGTTCTGCAGCAGTTCGTCTACTACATGTTCGTAATCTGTACTTCGGCGATTTCCCAGAAAATTTGTCACGACAGATCTGAAAGAGAGCCAAGCCCTTCTTTCTTTGTTCACCATAACATCAGTGAAGTGAGGATCTGCAAAAAGTTTTCTAATTTGCGGACAGTCGAAGATTCCTGCTTCTATTTTACCGTCACTTAGTTTTGGAAATGCATTTTTCAGGTAACAGATAACATCGCCATCTTTGTTTAGTGCTCGGACGAAATTCTTCATAATTCCAAGCTTTATATGTAGAGGTGGAAGTAAAACATTTTTAGGTTCGATTAGAGGGTAAAACAAAACATTGTGATGACCTGGTTCAAGTTCATTTCTGATCGGCCATTGGCGTCGTGTGTAGTGTTCCTTACTTGCTCGACTGTCCCAAAGACACAAGAAACATGGATATTTAGTGTAACCCGCTTGTTGACCCAGCAAAATAGATATTACCTATAAAAAGAAACATGGAGTAAATTAATTTACTTTGTATTGAACATAAAAGAACCCTCTTTCTTTCTCAAATGAATAAAGATACAAATTTTCTGAAATATAGATATATTCTTACCTTCATGTCTCCACATATCTTCCAATTGTGTGTTTCATAGTTTAAAACCTGAATCAGATGCTTCAGGTTGTCGTATGTTTCAGTAAGCATCACTGAAAAACCAACAGGAACATATGCCATCTTGTTACCATGGTTAAGAAGTACTGCTTTTAAACTTTTGGTTTCTACAGGAACATACTCCACACCCAATTCGTTAATGAGACCTTTCACATCATTGCAGTAAGTAAGAGATTTGGATTGGTCAGCAGTGAAATATTTACGAAACTCCCTTTCACGATGGCGGTACCAATAAAATGTTGTTTCTGAACTTAACAAATTGTGTTCGCGATGCCGTGACCCAAGCAATTGAGCTGATTCTTTGGACAATCCCAAATCCCTAGTCAAATTGTTAAGTTCTGATTGCCTTAAAGGCTTAGGTTGATTCATCTCAGAAGTGGCTTCATACATAGGGGAACCATCAGCATCATCATCGACAGCAGCATCATGTAATTCGTCCTCGGAGTCTTGCGTCAAGAAAGTTTCGTCTGGATGATTGGGAATTGGAATTCCTGGACCATGAGGTACCGGTTTTATGGCAGATGGAACTTCAGGATATTTCACGTGTTGCTTGTTCTTTCGATTTATTCCTAAAAGCAAACAAAACAAACATACATGCAATTTCTACTACCAAATGTATATATTACATTTTTAATACAATAAAAAAAACAATCATAAATATGCCATACCTGCTAAATTCGTCATGCAGAAGTAACAGTCACTAACATGATCTTTGACTTCCCTCCACACCAATGGAACACCAAAGGGGAGAGACTTTTGTTTTCCCTTGTTCCAACTCCTTAAACCTTCAACGCACGTTTTGCAGCAGACATGAGGAGCAAAGGTTTTATCCTGATCTCCAAGTTTTACTCCAAAGTAAGCAAAGTAGCTTTTTTTAACAAAGGTTGTTATATTCATCTTCTGTTCGGGAAAAGTGACTTTCCTACAAATGAAACAAAAACGGTCAGGATCATTTCTGCACTTTCTATTCATTTCTGAAATTCAGGAGAGGTTTTATATTATGCAAGTCGTGAACAATAGGCAAAAATATAAACTCGAAAAATAATGCAAAATTTAAATGTGCAAAAATAGAATTAAATATATAAGCAATATATATATATATATATATATATATTAATATATATATATTATAATATATATATATATATATATATATATATATATATATATATTATATATATAGTTATATATATATATATATATATATATATATATAATATATATATGCATAATATATATATATATATATATATTATATATATTATATATATATATATATATTATATATTATATATATATATAGTATATTATTATATATATATAAGTAATTACCTGCGAATTTGACATCGATGCCAGCCTTTTCGATAGGAAGGAAATTAGAGGTATAGGTCTGAAACTTGAAATATAATCTAATATAATGGGTTTAAGCTCGATTCCGTGTAATTTTCAAGTCTGTAGGATGTATATAAGGGGTGGTCACCCCCGAGAGCGTAGCCGCTACGCCCGCGTTTAAGCCCTTTTGGCTTTTCCAAACCGTAGATGCGTTAAGCCAACGTTGAAGTTGAGATCGAGGGCCCCGTGGATGACGTATATCTCGCGCAGCCGAGATTACGTCTGCGCGGCGAGCGCGTGCGTGGCAAACACATACACATTATTATTATTTATTTACGTTCGCAGATTCGATTTCCGAAAGGAAATCGGATCTGAAGTCGAAAACGATCCCTGTAAGGGATGCGTTTTTTTACGCACTCTGACGTTGGCGTTCCGGCCATGGGCCGCGTCTTCGCATCCGGTTCCGCCGCCGACGTTGAGAGCCTGCCTGCCTCGCCTCCGGACTTATGCGTATCGTACTAAAATTGGGAGGGGGGTTAGATGATGAAGGTAACCTTCGTGTATACGAAGTTACGGTCCCCATGGGTCCCCCCGAAGGGGGGACCCACCCCCCCTTCAAACATTAAGTATGACGTAGTAAAGCTGAATTTTTGGTGAGAGGGAATTGCAGAGTTGTGTCTCTAGAAAGACTTGAGTATTGGAATTTCAAGGAGTTGGCTCCGGCACCGGTGCTGGAACCACTGCGGTGCCGAGTTAATAAACAGTCGTATAACAACAATGTTGGTGTCTTTATAAGAGTTATTGAGGTCGTAGAGTTCGAATATGATGGTTATAAGTCCGTGTAGGGTGTCTAGGACCCCCATTAGGGGGGTCCCGACTGAAAAAACAAAAAACAAAGGAGGAATGAAGAAGGATGAAGGAAGAATAAGGAAGGTGGAAGAAGAATGAGGAAGGAGGAGTAGAAGGGGACAGCCGCACTCGGTGTTGGCTACCGAAGCGGGTGCTTGAGTTATTATAATTTGTGTAATGAAGCATACGATGTCCCTTATATATTTATGAGTCTGGTAGATTCGAAAATAATGGTTTATAACTTACAATTTACGTTTTTACATACCTAAAGCAGTAAAATCACTAAATCAAACCACCATTCAAGCCCCATCCAGCCACCCTCCTGCCATCCTGTGATCTATTGATCTATTGATTTAAAGGTCATAATTTTTACTAAAATTGTCATGTTTTACATACCCTAAAGCAGTAAATCACTAAATCAAACCACCATTCAACCCCCATCCAGCCACCCTCCTGACAATCTGTGATCTATTGATCTATTGATTAAGGTCATATTTTTTACTAAAATTGTAACGTTTTACATACCCTAAAGCAGTAAATCACTAAATCAAACCACCATCCAGCCCCCATCCAGCCACCCTCCTGACCATCTGTGATCTATTGATCTATTGATTAAGGTCACATTTTGAGTATCATTTTTGGATAAACATAACATAAAATCAAGTTCTTTATACAAACATCAACCAATATATGTTTGACGTAACAAAAGTTTTTCACATTTAATAAAGCTTACTTAGTATCATCTGAACTAAGAAAATAATGTACAACAACAAAACCTACCACATCTTAAACATGATAACAGTCTACCATTAAAACAAAGATCCACCACTTAACAGCAGCTGAAGTAACTAACATAGCAAACCAAAAACGTAACTTATTCACACTGGTCAAGCATAATCTCTAACATTAACAAATGTTAATTTAACACTAACATGGTAATATTTTACTAAAATTTACCATAACCCTTGTGTAATTATCATACAGACCAGCAAAAGTATGCTAACATAACAAAAGTTTTCACTATTAATAGAGCTAACATGATGTAACATGAACTAAGAATATAATAATATACAACAACAAACCTGACACATCCTTAAGCAAGAATAAATGGTTAACATCAACAAAGATCCCACACTTATCATCAGTAAAAGTAACTAACAAGGTGGACAAAGCGCAACTTATTCATACTTTATCAACCATATCTCCAACATGACAATGTTAATTTTACATTAACATAGTAATATTTAACAAAATTTAGCAACCTTACCTAACCATCATAATACTTTAATGGGTAAGGGCGGACAAAGTAAAGTTTTTTACTCTCTGTAAAGCTAAACTATGAGCATAACAGACTTAACAGACAACAAGCCAGACGAAATAAACAGTTATCATTAACAACCTTAGCCAATAAAGCGAACATACGGGGGGGGGAAGTAAAACAAGTTTTCATATTTTATAAAAATATTAATTTTCCTTTGATTAGCGTTATTTAAATACATAAAAACATATAATACATAAAAATTTTATCTTTTATTTTTAATATATTAATTCATCTGTATCAGCAAACCATAGCATTCAAGTTGGGTAAGCCATATATATCTCTCTAAAGATTCAACATCCTTTGAAGATGTAAGTATAAATGCCTTCAGCTGCACTAAACCCATTTTTCGGCATATTTTGATTCAGCAGCATTCATCTCTCGTTCCAGAGAGAAGTAAACTCATCCAAGCTGATAGTTATTAATGCATTCCTGTATACTGCATTATAGGGGAAACCGCATGTTTCGGTGTAAATATCATAGATTACACCATGTGCTATACGTATTAAGTCTTCAAGTATGTCAACATCGTTAAGGTGCGATGTTAATTCGTTTTTTATTTTAAGCAATGCCGTTATATTTTCAGATGACTGAACAATGAAACCTATACACGTACGCATGAATGTGACAGCATCATTGGGTTTCCAATAGTTGCGTACATCAATACTTTTAACATTATCAGACGCAGTGAAAGCAACTTCTATTCTATTATAGCCTCTCAAGCTGTCACCTCTGATTTCAGTAGGAGGTGCTGTCTCAGATGACACATACTCATTCTTTACCCAAGCTTCAACGCTGTCGATAATCTTGAGGAATCCATCAGCACAAACGAATAAAGGTCTATCATTTGAACCTCTGGCAGGAATACAAGCAATGTATCGGTATCCATCTGGTTGACGATTAAATATAAATGACACATCGTTGGGAATAACGAAGCTCCTTGTGAAGATATCAACAACAGGTGTAGAGATGTGGGGAGATGACATCGTACCAGTACAGCGAAAAAATGTCCTACTGAAGGAAATCGTATGCGTAAACAAGCCTTAAAAGTTAAAAGGAATATTTTTTCTTTCAGCCAAAACAAAAAAAAAAAAAAAAAAACCCAAATCCACGAACGAACCACCTCAGTTAAAAAAGGTATAATATTCCTCGTTAGACAAAACAACAACAATAACAATAAACAGGTTCACTATGGTAATATATGTATACAAAGGAGATCTATACAGTCAAATTGACATGAAATGAGCTTATCCAAAACAAAAAACAAAACAAAAACAATAATAATAATAATAATAATCAATGTTCATCACATACATATAGTTTTTACATAGGCTTAAGATCTAAAAACGCTAAATCTTTACATTGAAAACCAATCATTTTCGTCGTTATATCTAATATATTTTTTCACTTCATCGATACCATCATTGAGTACATATGTTAAAAGTTCACGTTCAGACACTAAAATATGTTTACTCGATAGATCCGTGTGGTAAGCACTTTCGGTCCATTGTTTTCTAAATAGATAGATGAGTTTCTGTACATCTATAGAATTTAAGAAGCGTTCAATGATAGTCTCAGAATCATCAACCAGCGTTTTCCTGAATGAGCAATATTCCTGATACAACATGTAATGCGCAACAGTTACATAATTAGACAGCATTTCCGATTTCTTAGTTTGCGTTATTACCATCCTACAAACCTCCGACAGATATTTTATCGGTTTTAATCCAGAAATATAGATTCTACGAGCTGTAGGTTTAAATACGCCTGTGTCATTACACATCTTCCATACTCGAACCTCCAATCGGTGTTGCGAAATTATACCCTTAGAAAAAGAGATAGTAAGATGACTAACTTTATGACATCCTCTTCTAGCAATAATCGTTTCCGGTGATTCTACTAAAACGTTGGTAGAGTCAGAGCACTCCTTAACCCATTCTGCAGCATGACGACATATACAGAGTAGTTCATCTGTACTCATAAAAATACGTTTGTTACTGCGGTATACAGATTGATTAATACATGTGAAAAAATCAGAACCATCGGGGTTTCTTTTATATAAGATTGAAACCCCCACACCCTGGGATCTTGATTACCCTTTGTATAATCTTTTGTATAGGGGTATATCTGTTAAGACGCTGCATATTGTTCACTTAATGAAAATAGAACACTTTTTAAACGGAGCACAACCTCCTAATGCTTTCAAGTCCACAACGATTATGACGTTAAAACAAGCATCATGAGAAAAGATATTATAAAATTAAGGATACAAACACAAGCCTAACAGGAAGGCTAAACCTGTTTTACATTCACTTTTAGGCCTTACGCTCCGTTCGTTTTTTTGTTTGTATTTCATGTTTCATTCAACGCTATCACATTGGGCAAACTAATAAACGCTAATTGGACCTAAGAACATAGCATATCTAACTTACGAATAAACAGTTTTCATTAACAAAGTTCGTTTACTGCTCATCCTACGGTAAATAACTAACACATTCTAAAACTCAACCCTACTCCGATCCCCTTTTCGAACATTACGCAATACCTTCAAATCCCGAGGCTCTGCATACTTATCATTAGGGATGCATTTATCTTTATACAAAAGCTCTCCCAAAGGCGCTCACGCATCAACATAATCTCATTCTTTATGATACATAACCGAACAATTTTATCCTGAATAAGCAAAAAATAAGTCTTTGAATAAAAATATCACAGTAAAGCATAATAGTTTACTGAATTTTAAACGTTAAATCAGTAAATCAATGAATCAACCACCAATCCCTGCAGTCCCCTACCCATCCCATCCGCCTGTGATCTATTGAACTATTGATTCAAGTCATATTTCGAGTATCATTTTGGACAAACATAACATAAAAATAAGTTCTTTATATACTAACCTATGAATATATGCTTAACCGACAAAGTTTTAGCATCAGTAAAGCTAACAAATCATAACTGCGACTAGGAATATAGTGTACAAATGCAAACCTAACATACCTCACGTATGAATAATCAGCTAACATCCTGAAAAATTCCCTACTGATCAAGAAAAAGTAGCTAGCAGATCATACAATACTCGATATGTTCCCACTTTTCGAGCATATTAGCAACAGGTAAAGCCGTATTATCTAACAAAATCCCTTAACAAAGTGACCAATCTATCAAAGATACGCATCTTGAACTATGATTTGACACTATCTTCATCAAGTCAGTGTTATTTTCACATTGTCATAGTAATATTTAACATAACGTACCTAACTTACGAATAAACAGTTTTCATTAACCAAGAGTATCTAAAGCAACACATTACCTTCCAAGAGAAATCCCAGGGGATGCGCCCCTTGAAAGGGTGTGAATCCTGAGAGGGGGATCACCCCGAAGGGGTGTAAGCGGGCTTTACCCCTCCTTCGGAGGGGTAAAGCCCGCTTACACCCCTTCGGGGTGATCCCCCTCGCAGGATTCACACCCTTTCAAGGGGCGCATCCCCTGGGATTTCTCTTGGAAGGTAATGTGTTGCTTTAGATACTCTTGGTTAATGAAAACTGTTTATTCGTAAGACTTTTGCTAATGTCTACGTTTATTCATGGGTCAAATGATGTTATACTCGAAATGAGTGACGCTCTGATGAAGATAGTGTCAATTCATAGTTCAAGATGGTGGTATCTTTGATAGATTGGTCACTTTGTTAAGGGATTTTGTTAGATAATACGGCTTTACCTGTTGCTGATATGCGGGAAAGTGGGAACATATCGAGTATTGTATGACCTGTTAGCTACTTTACCTTGATCAGTAGGGAATTTTTCAGGATGTTAGCTGATTATTCATACGTGAGGTATGTTAGGTTTGCATTTGTACACTATATTCCTAGTCGCAGTTATGATTTGTTAGCTTTACTGATGCTAAAACTTTGTCGGTTAAGCATATATTCATAGGTTAGTATATAAAGAACTTCATTTTTATGTTTATGTTTGTCCAAAATGATACTCGAAAATATGAGGATCATTAGTTCAATAGATCACTGCGGATGTGGATGGGTAGGGGACTGCCAAGGGATTGGTGGTTTGATTCATTGAAATTTACTTGATTTACTGTTTTTAAAACAGTAAATTATTATGCTTTACTGTGATATTTTATTCAAAGAACTTATTTTTATGCTATGTCAGGATAAAATTGTTCGGTTATGTATCATAAAGAATGAGATTATGTTGATGCGTGAGCGCCTTTGGGAGAGCTTTTGTATAAAGATAAAGGCATCCCTAATGATAAGTATGCAGGGTGAGCCTCGGGATTTGAAGGTATTGCGTAATGTTTCGAAAAGGGATCGGAGTAGGTTGAGTTTTAAGAATGGTGTTAGTTATTTACCGTAGATGAGTAACGAACTTTGTTAATGAAAACTGTTTATTCGTAAGTTAGATATGCTATGTTCTTAGGTCCAATTAGCGTTTATTAGTTTGCCCAATGTGATAGCGTTGAATGAAACATGAAATACAAACAAAAAAACGAACGGAGCGTAAGGCCTAAAAGTGAATGTAAAACAGGTTTAGCCTTCCTGTTAGGCTTGTGTTTGTATCCTTAATTTTATAATATCTTTTCTCATGATGCTTGTTTTAACGTCATAATCGTTGTGGACTTGAAAGCATTAGGAGGTTGTGCTCCGTTTAAAAAGTGTTCTATTTTCATTAAGTGAACAATATGCAGCGTCTTAACAGATATACCCCTATACAAAAGATTATACAAAGGGTAATCAAGATCCCAGGGTGTGGGGTTTCAATCTTATATAAAAGAAACCCCGATGGTTCTGATTTTTTCACATGTATTAATCAATCTGTATACCGCAGTAACAAACGTATTTTTATGAGTACAGATGAACTACTCTGTATATGTCGTCATGCTGCAGAATGGGTTAAGGAGTGCTCTGACTCTACCAACGTTTTAGTAGAATCACCGGAAACGATTATTGCTAGAAGAGGATGTCATAAAGTTAGTCATCTTACTATCTCTTTTTCTAAGGGTATAATTTCGCAACACCGATTGGAGGTTCGAGTATGGAAGATGTGTAATGACACAGGCGTATTTAAACCTACGGCTCGTAGAATCTATATTTCTGGATTAAAACCGATAAAATATCTGTCGAAAGTTTGTAGGATGGTAATAACGCAAACTAAGAAATCGGAAATGCTGTCTGATTATGTAACTGTTGCGCATTACATGTTGTATCAGGAATATTGCTCATTCAAGAAAACGCTGGTTGATGATTCTGAGACTATCATTGAATGCTTCTTAAATTCTATAGAGGTACAGAAACTCATCTATCTATTTAGAAAACAATGGACCGAAAGTGCTTACCACACGGATCTATCGAGTAAACATATTTTAGTGTCGGAACGTGAACTTTTAACATATGTACTCAATGATGGTATCGATGAAGTGAAAAAATATATTAGATATAACGACGAAAATGATTGGTTTTCAATGTAAAGATTTAGCGTTTTTTAGATCTTAAGCCTATGTAAAAACTATATGTATGAATTAAAAATAGATTCTAATCTATTATTATTATTGTTTTGTTTTGTTTTTTGTTTTGGATAAGCTCATTCATGTCAATTTGCTGGTATAGATCTCCTTTGTTACATATTTACCATTAGTGACCCTGTTTATTGTTATTGGTGTTTGTTTTTTGTCCTAACGAGAATTATATACCTTTTTGAACTGATATGGTTCGTTTGTGCATTGTTATTCTTGTTTACTTTCTTCTGATTGGCTGAAGAAAGAATCTCATTACCCTATAAGGCTTGTTTACGCATACGATTTCCCTCCAGTAGGACATTTTTTTCGCTGTACTGGTACGATCATCTCCCCACATCTCTAGATCTGTTGTTGATATCTTCACAAGAAGCTTCGTTATTCCCAACGATGTCGTTTATATTTAATCGTCAACCAGATGGATACCGATACATTGCTTGTCATTCCTGCCAGAGTTCAAATGATATGACCTTTATTCGTTTCGGTTGAAGAATTCCTCAATATTATCGACAGCGTTGAAGCTTGGGTAAAGAATGAGTATGTGTCATCTGAGACCGCACCTCCTATTGAAATCAGAGGTGACAGCTTGAGAGGCTATAATAGAATAGAAGTTGCTTTCACTGCGTCTGATAATGTTAAAAGTATTGATGTACGCAACTATTGGAAACCCAATGATGCTGTCACATTCATGCGTACGTGTATAGGTTTCATTGTTCAGTCATCTGAAAATATAACGGCATTGCTTAAAATAAAAAACGAATTAACATCGCACCTTAACGATGTTGAAATACTTGAGGACTTAATACATATAGCACCTGGGTATTTCTATGATATTTACACCGAAACATGCGGTTTCCCTATAATGCAGTATACAGGAATGCGTTAATAACTATCAGCTTGGATGAAGTTTACTTCTCTCTTGTATGAGAGAATGAGTGCTGCTGAATCGACATATGCCGAAAAATGGTTTAGTGAGCTTGAAGGCATTATACTTACATCCTTTCAAAGGATGTTGAATCTTTAGAGAGAAATATTATGGCTTACCCAACTTGAATCCTATGTTTGCTGATCAGATGAATTAAAAATATATTTAAATAACAGTAAATTTTTTATGTATTTATTGTTTTATGTAATTATATAAGCGCTTTTTCATGAAATTTATGTTTATAAATATGAAAACTTGTTTTACCTTCCCCGTATGTTTCGCTTTATTGCTAAGTTGTTATGAACCTGTTTTTATTCGTCTGGTTGTTGTGTGTTTAAGTTTTGCTACAGTTTAGCTTTACAGAGAGTAAAAACTTTACTTTGGCCGCCCTTAACACATTAGGTATTATGATGGTTAGGTAAGGTTATGCTAAATTTTTGTAATATTAACTATGTTATGTAAATTAACATTGTTGTTGGAGATTATGGTGACAAAGTATGAATAAGTTTGCGCTTTGTCCCCTGGTTAAGTTACTTTACTGATGAATAAGTGTGGATCTTTGTTGATGTAACCATTTATTCTTGCTTAAGATGTGTCAGGTTTGGTTGTTTGGTATATTATTTCTAGTTCATGTTAATCATTTAGCTCTATTAATAGGAAGAACTTTGTACGTTGCATACTTTACGCCGGTTATATGATAATTACACAAGGTTATAGTAAATTTTAGTTAAATATTACCATGTTAGTGTAAATTAACATTTTATGTTAGAGATATGCTTGACCAAGTGTGGATAAGTTCGTTTGGTTGCTATGTTGTTACTTCCTGCTTGTTTAAGTGTGGTCTTTGTAATGTGACTGCTTATTCATGGTTTAAGATGTGGTAGGTTTTGTTGTTGTTCATTATTTTCTTAGTTCAGATGATACTAAGTAAGCTTTAATGTGGAAACCTTGTTACGTCAACATATATTGGTTGATGTTTGTATAAAGAACTTGATTTTATGTTATGTTTATCCAAAAATGATACTCAAAATGTGACCTTAATCATTAGATCAATAGATCATAGATGGCTAGGGGGGTGGCTGGATGGGGGATGAATGGTGGTTTGATTTAGTGATTTACTGCTTTAGGGTATGTAAAAACGTAAATTTGTAAGTTATAAACCATTATTTTCGAAATCTAGCAGACTGATAACAATATAAGGACCACCAATATTGCTTCATTACCAAATATTCTAATAACTCCGCACGATCGGAGCAACACCGGTGCGGCTGTCCCCTTCTACTCCTCCTTCCTCATTCTTCTTCCACCTTCCTTATTCTTCCTTCATCCTTCTTCATTCCTCCTTTGTTTTTTGTTTTTTCAGTCGGGACCCCCCTAATGGGGGTCCTAGACACCCTATACGGACTTATAACCATCATATTCGAACTCTACGACCTCAAATAACTCTTTATAAAGACACCAACATTGTTGTTATACGACTGTTTATTAACTAAGCACCGCAGTGGCTCCAGCACCGGTACCGGAGCCAACTCCTCAGATTCCCATACCAAGTCTTTCTAGAAACTCAACTCTGCATCCTCTCACCAAATTTCAGCTTTCTACATCAATATTTAATGTTTGAAGGGGGGTGGGTCCCTCCTTCGGGGAGACCCATGGGGACGTAATTTCGTATACACTGAGGTTACCTCATCATCTAACCATCCTCCAAATTTTAGCACTATACGATAAGTTCGAAGTCGGAGGCAGGCTGAAATCAATAGTCGGAGTCAAACCGGATGGAAGAGCACCCCGGCGGAAAGCAACGTCGATCGCCGTAAAAAAAACTGATCCCTTACGGGATCGTTTTTTTCACTCAGATTCGATTTCCTCTCGGAATCGAATCTTCCGACGCTAACGGAGCGGAGTTGGAGTCGGAGTCGGAGTCGGAGCCGCAGCCGGAGTCGGAGCCGGAGTCGGCGTCGGAATGTGTAAAAAAACGTTTCCTTACAGGAATCGTTTTTCGACTCAGATTCGATTTCCTTCGGAAATCGAATCTTCGACGTAATAATAATAATAATAATGTGTATGTGTATGCGCACGCGCACTCTGTCTGTGTCTGTCGGTCAAACAGACCTCGTCTGCTTGATCCCAAATGGTGGTTTGCCCAAACGCTCGGTTAGGCCTAACTCACTCACGAGATCACGCCACAAGGGCGTAAGCGCAATATCGGCGTCCACTCTCCGGGGGTGACCACTCTATATACATCCTAATAAAAAACCACGAAAAGGACTGAAATTTACACGATTTCGAGCTTAACCATATATACAGATTATATTCCAAGTTTCAGACCTATATCTCTTATACTTTTTGAGAAAAAGCTGGTCGAGGCGCGGATGGCTGCCGATATACTACTATATATATATATATATATATATATATATATTATATATAAATATATATATATATTATATATATATATATATATATATTATATATATATATATATATATTATTTTTTTTTTTTTTTTTTTTTTTTTTTTTTTTTTTTTTTTTTTTTTTTACATGATACCACCACTCACGGGCAA
>JABUQX010046884.1:20000-27500 GCA_015478945.1 Trachelipus rathkii
TTATGAAATGGAGGAGAATTTCCTCTTAAATTTATACAAATGGGCATCAATTCAGGATACTCATTTTCCATAAATTCCATTGCTTTTGAATACTCATCCTCTGGAAGTACTGCGGTCTGATATCTTGGGTTTTCTAGCTCCATATTCATATTTTTTCCAAATATAAAACATCATCACTTAGTTTACAGTCATTGCCTTCTAGCTGGTTGATGCTGTGGCCACACACTCCACAAATGAGTTTTATTATAATCTTTTGAAATGTGGCATCGATGGGTAGAAAATGAAATCCTCAAGAGCTCGAAACAAGAATCATGTTTTAAACATGTTAAAACCTTTAATCAAATCTATATATATATAATTTAGTATAGATACATATTTTTTCTTATTTATATATATTTATATATATATATATATATATATATATATATATATATATATATATATATATATATATATATAATCATTCTCACAATAATATAAAATCAGCAGAAAATTTTTTATTGCCTTTCAGTTACTCTTCGATTGAAAAATTGAGAAAACCATATCAACATGCTAAAGAAAACCATTAATAAATACATTTTTTAAATATTTTATGCATGGTTTTTTTTATGGTTTAAACCATTGGTTTTTTTATGTGGTTTAAACCAATGGTTTAAACCAAATGGTTTAAACCATCCCACCCTATATATATATATATATATATATATATATATATATATATATTTTATATTAACAGCTCCCATATAATATATATATATATATATATAATATATATATATATATATATATATAATATATATATAATAATATATATAAATTAGTATATATATCGGTGATAATTGGTTTAGAGCGACAGTTGTATGAGAAAAACAAAATAGATTTTTAGTATTATTTTATTTAAACAAAAATATACATTTTTATGTATTTAATTAGGAAAAATTATTTTCACTTTATAAAAATTTGATATAATTAATAAATATTTAATTGAATATTATTAGCAGAACGTACGTCTGGCATGGTACAATGGAACGGAGTCATATTTTCGGTAATAAATCAAAGCTAATAATTAATATAGGCTAGTGTCACGCTAGTGTTATTCGGAAACGTTAAATGTTAACATGTGTGTTAATTTATTTTAAAATATGTTATTGGATGATAATTGATATATATTCAATATGTTCTGATGATAATGATCTCTTAGCCTTTCTACAGCACTTCAAGTTGTTACTAAGTGAATTAAAGTGTATTAATTGTAATATAAAATGTCAAATATATAAACGAAAGTTTTTTTTTTTTTAAATGCAATAAATGCGGTAAAAGATATTGCTGTTCTCCAAAATGCTCATTTCTACATCGCTCGCGTCTCAGCTATTGTACTGTATTAAAAATAATATTTTTTTTTTTAAATGATGTAAATGCGACACAAGTTCGTTTCATGTTAGGCATTTCCACTAACCTAACCTAACTTAACCTAACCTAACCTAACAACCTAACCTAACCTAACTTAACCTAACCTAACCTAACCTAACCTAACCTAACCTAACCTAACCTAACCTAACCTAACCTAACCTAACCTAACCTAACCTAACCACGTCTTCAGGAATAATAATGTTACGTAACAAAATAAAATGTACCACAATGTAATATAAAATGAATTTGTTTCTATGAAATAGAATTATAATATAAAATGAATTTGTTTATATGAAATAGAAGTAATAAAATATTACATTGTAGATTAAAAGAAAATTGCCCAAAAGTGGATTGCGAAATCAATTCCTATTGAGCTATTTATGTGCTTTTGTTTGGAAGCAAGAACATCAAAGGGAAGAAAGATACGAAGCATTCTTAAAAACAATTGGAAAGCAAAACAAATTTCCTTAAAAGTTAGTTTATATATATATATATATATATATATATATATTATATTATATATATATAATATATTATATATATAATAATAATAGATATATATATATATTATATATATTAATATATATATTATTATATAATGTTTTTTGTGGACAATTTGCTGCCATAGCTTTGTTCCGTTCGAAACCACTTATCGTACACAAGCGATCTCGCTTCGCGTATATTTGTCGCTTTAAACCAAATATCACCATATATATATATATATTTATATATTTAAAACTAAATTTAAGTAGTCTCGCCGAATTTATACACAAAGAGAATGTAACTAAGAGATGCCAAAGGCAAAAAACAATAATAAACAATTTTATACTCTAAATTCAAACACACACAATCTCTGCTATTCAATTCGAACACGAAGAGTTCCCTTTTTTAATTAATTTAAAAATATACACTTTTTGGTTTCATTTTACGTTATCTTTTATAATTTCATTATGTAAATTATTTTTTTCCATTTCATTTTGACCAAAGTTTTCGCAAAAAAGAAAGAAATTTATCGTAACATATGAAATTGTACAGATCGATGTTTCTATAATATTAACTCCTTGTAAGCATGAGAAAGCACGAGTAATAGGGAGTCGCTCTGCATATATATATATATAATATATATTATATATATATATATAATTATATATATATATATATATATATATATATATATATAGTATAATATATATATATATATATATATATATATATATATATATTTTTTTTTTATTATATAAACTAAATATATCTATATATATACTTGCTTTTTTAAAGTAAACACTAATCATGGCCCTAAATTAGCATTGAAGGTGGTTTTACAGACGAAGTAATAAAGCTTCGAGTTAAGTTGAAAATCTTCGCATATAAACTTAAACATTTCTAATTTTCAGGTTAAATTAAATTATTAAAGTTTACTCAACATCAAAAACTAGTATTGTCCCCTGTATTATTAGGATACTTCATTAACTTTTTATAATATCTAATTTGAAAAGTAAAATACGCAATAGGTTATAGTTTTTATGAAAATTGTTCTTCCGCTATAGGCCTTTACTTCTTCTCTTGTATGATCATCTGACCTCCTTCACTCCTCCTCCTCCTCAGTCAGACAAATGTCCTCATCATCCAAACGCGCCTGAAAAATACACACATTTTGCTTAAATGTTATTTTATGGAAAAAGAAAACTGCTTAAAATTTCTAGAAGTAAATAAAAAAATATCGTTGATTCGATACTGAAAATAAAATATCGATATATCGATATACTCGGCTGAAAAAATATTCATCGATATTTTTTCGATACTATTGAAAAAAATATCAATATCGATATATGTCGGTCTTCTTGCGGCATCCCTAGTTAAGAGAGTATGGTTATAGTACATTCCAATGGGAACACATTTATTATAAAATTTGTAAATATTAAAATACAGTACTTATATATTTAATACTAAGAGCAGTGTAAATCTGACAGGAGCAGGGATTAATTATATTCATGTTACTATATATATATATATATATATTATTATATTAATATAATATATATATACATGGGCGTAGACCTGGGGGTGGTTCTGGGGGTTCAGAACCCCCCGAAATTTTTTGATCACCGACTTTTTTAATTTATCATAACTCAAACCAGTTCTCCTCAGGCACATTTTAATCTCTCTTTCTCTCTCTCTCTCTCTCTCTATTATATAATATATATATATATATAATATATATAAATTATATATATATATATTATATATATGATATATTATATATATATTATATATATAATATTAAATATATATATATATATATATATATATATTAATATTAATTATATATATATATATATATATATATATTTATATATATATATATATATATTATATTATATATATATATATTATATATATATATATATAATATATATTTATATATACATATATATACTATATATATATTATATTATATATATATAATATATAGAAAAAAAAAAAACACTTTTCGACAAACCCCTTCCAATTCATTTTCCCTCATTTTTCATATTACAAAAAAATAATTCAAATCACTTTTCTTCGACAAAAATTTATTACTTCCATTAACATTTTTCACCTGGCAGTAAAGCTCTTCTTTAGAATCTTCTAGAAACGAAGTAAGTAGCTCATTGTTCTTAGATATAGGCTTATATGTGAATAAACATATCGATGATCAAACAAAGGAGCTTCTATTAAAATCCTCCTGGAGCCCACTCCCAAGCTATAAATTTCCTAAAATTGGAGAGAGAAATTTGTTTTCAATTTTAATGAATTTTAAAGTATTCATGGTTATCTTATTCTGAGCATGCAGGAGGAGCTTTCTGTAAAATATGCGTGCTTTTTTGGCAAATATTGCATAGGAAAAGGCGGGCACGAGTTTACTGGCGCATTGGTTTCTGAGAAATTTACAAATTATAAGAAAGCATTAGGGAAATTTGATACTCATCAAAACACGGAGTACCATAAAACGTGCGTCATATTAGCAGATAATTTTTTACATATTGCTAAAGGGACCTCGTGTAATATTGTAAAGGAAATTGATAGTAATTTACAAATACAGGCTGAGGAAAATAGGCTAAAATTGAAGTCGATTATAAAGAGTATCATATTTTGTGGGAAACAAGGAATAGCATTGCGTGGGAAGGATGAGTCAGGAGATATTTTGGATAATAGTGCAGTTGATGGCAATTTTAGAGCATTGTTAAGATTTCACGTCGATGCTGGCGATCATTTATTACTGGAACACTTAAAGAAATCGCCTCAGGTATCTCTATATACTAGTCCTTCAATTCAAAACGAGTTAATTGAAATTTGTGGAGATATTATAAAGGAAAAAATTGTGAGCAACGTTAATAACGCTACATGTTTTTCCGTACTCGCGGATGAAACGACAGACACATCAAAAACTGAACAAATGACTTTATGCCTTAGGTATGTGGAGACTCAGTCTTTAAAAATTAGAGAAGATTTTCTTGAATTTGTAGCCGTAGAAGGACTAACTGGAGAAGTTATCGCTAATGCAATTATTCATTCTCTTAAGAAAAATGGCATTTGCCTTAAACATATGATTGGCCAAGGGTATGATGGTGCTGCAGCGATGATGAGTGATGTTAAAGGAGTTCAGTCATATATAAGAGAAATTTGTCCAGCAGCATTATACGTTCATTGCAGTGCGCATGTATTAAACTTGGCGATATGTCATGCCTCTAAAGTAAAGTCTGTTAAATTGTGTTTGGGGGTCGTAAAAAGTGTAGGCAGTTTTTTCTCTCTCTCACCAAAGAGAAACAATATACTTAAAGAATATATTAAAAAAGATTTGCCAAATCTAAAAAATAAGTCACTTTTAGCTTTATGTGAAACTAGGTGGGTTTACAAACATGATGCCATAATAAGATTCAAAGAACTTTTTGTAGCCGTAGTTCATGCACTAGAAAATATAATTGAAGTTTGTAATGGTGACACGTTAAACAATGCACATCAGATATTATATTCTATTCTCGACGGAGAATTTATAATTACCCTTTTTGTTCTTGAAAAAATACTATCATGTACATTGGGAATTTCTTTACTACTACAAAAAGTTGATTGCGACTTAACTGAAGCATGTGACCATGTCAATAATGTGGTTACTCTCATGCAAAACTGGCGATCTGATGCAGATTCCATCTTCAAAAGTATTTTCACTGAGGCCACCAATCTAGCTTCCCAATTAAACGCAACAATTTCGATTCCTCGACTTACTCTCCGTCGAGTGCAGCTTTCATTTAATGCAACACCTGAAAATTATTACCGAATGTTTGGTTTTATTCCATTTTTAGAAACATTCATTGAAGAATTGCAACATCGATTCAGTAAACATAGTGCTCATCTCTGTAATCTACAAAAATTTATTCCTCGTCGCTGTTTTGATTTATCATCGTTTTCTGAACTACATGATTGCTTAATATTTTATGAAACATTTCTCCCTAATCTAAATAATGTAAACATTGAATTCGAGTTGTGGAGACAGAAATGGAGTGAAATAGATAGGAACGATAGGCCAAATACTGCAATAGACGCATTACCTACGTGCAATCCTACATTGTATCCTAATATATGGAGGCTCCTGCAAATTTTAGCTACACTACCTGTTTCAACGGCAACACCTGAACGATCTTTCTCAACATTAAAACGCCTAAAAACTTATCTCAGAAATTCGATGGGACAAGAACGTACAACAGGATTGGCATTACTTAATATACACAACGAAATTGATGTCAGCCCCGAAGAAGTCATAAACATTTTTGCGAAAAGTTCTAGAAGGAAAACTTATATATTATATTATATTATTTAATATTATATTATATATATATATATATATATATATATAATATATATCTATATAATATATATATATATATATATATATATATATAATTATATATATATATATATATATATATATATATATTTATATATTATTAGAATAGAGAATATATACCCCCGAAATTTTTCTTCAACGCTACGCCTATGTTATTTATATATATGATATATATTATATATATATATATATTATATATATACATTATATATATATATATATATATATATATATATATATATATATAATATAATTATATAATTATATGTAATATATATATTATATTTATATATATATTAGTAATATAATATATATATAAACTTATATATAATATATATATATATATATATATATTATATATATATATATATATATATTATATATATATATATATATATATATGATTCGACCTTCATCGAGAGTGAAAGCATTGGAAACCGGAGGAGATGCGAGAAAGAAAAGGGTCAGTCGAGGGATTTTTTAAAGAAGGAAGGAAGGTTTGAAATGACTTACTGGAAAGAAGAACGAACAAAGTCTGAAGAGTCGACTCAAGAAGTATTCTAACCATTTTTTCAGGAGAGAGATTGTTTATGATTCAAAGTAACTCTTAAAAGGAACTACTTAAGGGGAGAAGCAAAATCTCAACTATTCCAAACCGATAACAGTAAATGATTTTTGATGAGCTACTATGATGTCTTTAATTTTATGAAAAAAACAAACAAAAAAACTGTTCGTTTTTGAACAGTTTTAGGGTGAAGAGAAGAACTTTTTTTTTGAATTTCCACAAAAACTGCCATAAAATCTTTAATTTTCAAGATATTTCAAAATTTTTTTGCACTAAAATACTCGAATTTAGTGTGGTAATAAATTTTAGTTAAATACCTTATTTGAAAATTTGTTAAAAAAAAAAAAAAAATTACAATCTCTGAAAAGTTATTTTCAAAAATTTTTCAACAGAGAAAGTCAACCATGGCTTGACACGCAACTTACGTTCTACGCAAACATTTTAAAATATAAAGTCAGTTTGTTTCACGTTTATATGTGAGCTTCGTACCAAATTTGAAGAAAAAAATCTGATTTACGGCCCAAAATCTTTGGTTTTTTTTTATATCTCAATGTAAGAAAAAATTAAATGCTGAAAAACACAAATAGACATTTGGAAAAGTTTAACGTCTCAGCTAAAGAAACTTTATTCTTCATAATATCAT
>JABUQX010046885.1:0-15000 GCA_015478945.1 Trachelipus rathkii
ATTATTATAATTATTAATTATTATTATTATTATTATTATTATTATTATTATTATTATTATTATTATTATTATTATTATTTATTATTTTTTTATTATTTTTAAATATTTTATTATTATTATGTTCCCAGTAAATAAATTTGACAAATATTGTTCGCTTGCGTTGTTCCTTCTCTTAAATGTTTGCGTAAATGCTCTCTTAAGAAATCTTCATATCAATAAAAGGACCCACCCATGGTGTTGATTTTTTAGCCCATTGTGGCCGATTCTTTGTGAGCAAGTGGTGGGTTCTGTACACTGACTCAAATCAATAAAATGTCGAAATTGAAACTTTTGTTGAAAATTGAAGAAAAAAAAAAATAGACAAAATATTTTCTATCAATCAATTTATTTATTTTTCTTTTTGTTACATAAAATTATCTAGCAATCATCTTATATACTTCTTTTATGTTATCTATTAAAATGAAAATAATGAAACTCTTCAAATGATTTGAAAATAAAATCAATCCTATTTAAAACTTACATGAAATACATACTTTTTTATGTTGATATTTTTTCCTCAGTAACCCTAAACCTAAATTAATTCTCATCGAAAACAATTAATTGATCAATAACTACAATAATGATAGTATTATGATAAAAATATATGAAAAAAAATATGATAATATATGTTATGGTTAAAATACGATTTGTAAAACGCATGATAATGCGGGAATAATAAAGTAAATCAAGTAGTCGAAAGAAACTATAAATATTATTCTTCTCCCATTTATTTCTATGCATTTTGCAGCTCTTTCATGCTCTTCATTAATATGTAATACAAAATGGGCAACAAAATTAAGTCTAAGCATCTCTCTCTCTCTCTCTCTCTCTCTCTCTCTCTCTCTCTCTCTCTCTCTCTCTCTCTCCTCTCTCTCTCTTTTCAATCTATCCTATCTATCTATCTATCTATTATGTACTTTTTTATCTATCTATCTATGCTATCTAGTTCTATCTATCTTCTATCTATCTATCTCTCTATCTATTATCTATCTATCTATCTATCTCTCTGTCTATATCTCGTCTATCTATCTAATCTTCTATTATCTATTATCTATCGTATCTACTATCTATCTGTCCTGTCCTGTCTGTCTGTCTGTCTGTCTTGTCTGTCTGTCTGTCTGGTCTGTCTGTCTTTATGTTATGTCTGTCTGTCTGTCTGTCTGCTCTATGTCTGTCTGTCTGTCTGTCTTCTGTCTGTCTGTCTCCTCTCTTCTCTCTTCTCTCTCTCTCTCTCTCTCTCTCTCTCTCTCTCTTCTCTCTTCTCTCTATCTATCTATCTATCTATCTATCTATCTATCTATCTATCTATCTATCTATCTATCTATCTATCTATCTGTCTGTCTGTCTGTCTGTCTGTCTGTCTGTCTGTCTGTCTGTCTGTCTGTCTGTCTGTCTGTCTGTCTGTCTGTCTGTCTGTCTGTCTGTCTGTCTGTCTGTCTGTCTGTCTGTCTGTCTATCTATCTATCTATCTATCTATCTATCTATCTATCTATCTATCTATCTATCTATCTATCTATCTATCTATCTATCTATCTATCTATCTTCTCTCTTCTCTCTCTCTCTCTCTCTCTCTCTCTCTCTCTCTCTCTCTCTCTCTCTCTCTCTCTCTCTCTCTTCTTTAAATTAATTATTTTCCCAAACAACATCGTTATACCCATTTCACATAAAGTTACTTAAAATGCGTAACAATTTTCTTTATAGTACTGCCTAAAAAAATTAGTAATGCCTGTTTTAAATAGAAAAATGCATAAAATACCAGTACTATACCTTAACACACCTTTTAATATACCTGTATAAAACTTTTTTTTCCTTCAAGAGACCACCTTTTACGTTAGTAATGAGAGAGAAATCAATTACATTGTCGTTGAAGTCGTTATTTAGTATACAAAAAGGTGTGCGATATTATGAAAAAACACACGATTGGTCTCGCATGACTGAAATCTGTATTTAAACGACGAGGAGTTTCCTTACTAAAAGGCATTCAAATTAATAATATTGCCATAGTGAAGAGGAGGAGTTCCACTTCTGGAAAAGAGAAAACGCTAATAATTCCCTTGCCTTTAGAGACTTATTTGAGGGCATAAAATACAATGCTTTAATGACAGAATATGCAAATGAACGTTGATTCACCTTAATTAGCTGTGTGTGTTCCAATAACTTATGTGAATATAATATTACTTTACGTAAAATCATATTTCATTGTATCAGCTTAAGAATTCTTTCTATATATATATAATATGATATATTATATACTATACTATATATTATAATATATATATCTATATATATATAATTATATATAATATTATATGTATATATTTATATATATTTATATATATTGCATATATATAATATGTACATAAAATCATATTTCTTTTTATAATAATGATATATTTTTATATTATATTATATATATATTATATATATATATATATATATATATATATTATGATAATCTATATATATATATATATCCTCACTAGAAGTGAGGAAAGTCAGCTGGATTTTCAGGTGATTAAATATCAATAAGCCCGATACTAGCGTTTATAGTATATATAATATATAATATATATATTAATAATATATATATATATATTATAATATATATATTATATAATATTATATATATAGATAGTATATATATATAATATAACGTATATATATATATATATATATATATATATATATATATATATATATAATATATTATTTATATCTATATATATTAATATATATAATATTATATATATAATTGATATATATATGTAATAATATATATATGTACTATATGTACTGTCAGTCTGGTATGGTCGCTGGTCGGTAGTCATGTCGTTAGTGTTGGTCGTATATATATTATATGATATATATAATATATATATAATATATATATATATTATATGTAATATTATAATAATTATATTATTATATATCAATATATAGTATATTATATATATGATATATATATATATATATATAATATATATAATATTTACCTATATATATATATAATATATAGAGAGAGAGAGAGAGAGGAGAGAGAGAGAGAGGAGAGAGAGAGAGAGAGAGAGAGAGAGAGGAGAGAAGTGAGAGAGCAGAGAGAGACGAGCAGAGAGAGAGAGAGAGAGAGATGAGAGAGAGAGATGAGAGAGAGAGGAGAGAGAAGAGAGAGTAGCGAAGTTGAAATTAATAAGATGGTGAGCAAATTCTTTTACAAGCGTCTGAGTTTAATATTTAGCAATATATATCTGGACTAAGTGGGACGCAATGATGCATGAGTGTAGTAGGAAAGTTATGAAAGATGGTAGGAAGATTACTGCAATTGAATCCTGTGGTGGACTGTAAATGGGACTAGGTTAGATGCGCTACGGATTTTGCGGTGACGAGTATGTTGTTACCCGTGTTTAATGTATTAGTATTGAAACTAGGCTGAAGATAAGAAGATAGAGTCTAAGTTTCAATGTGTTCAGATGGCATCTTAAAGGGCGTGTTAGTGGGCAGAAGAATTTTGAGCAGATGAGCGAATGAAAGCCATTATGGACTTGTGCTGGGTTGAAGAGGCGTAGATGAAAATAGTGAGGTACATTGAGGTGGCGTTTTGGTTATGAATGGAAAGGAGGAGATCAGCGGGTTGGTTAAGCGATGTATATGTAAACGTGTGCTGGAATCGACCGACAGGGCTCATACAAAGAAAAGGCCAATTGAGTCTAAGTAAAGGTAATGCTGAAAAGAATGTGGGTTTTCAGTGCGAGAGGGAAAGGTCATAATGGGAGGTGAAAGTGGCGGGGTTTTTCGTGGGAGGCTATGTGTGTGGGTCTGGGCCCAGGGGATAACTACATTGACGAAGATTATGTGAGTGTCGCGTCGGAAATTTTGTGAAACCCTAGGGTTGATTTTTCTAACTGCGACGAGTTCCCCAGAAGGGTATAAAGGGGCCGGTAGGGGGGGGCTTTCTGTTCTCGACTTGCGTCATATTTTTTCCGGGTCGGTTATTCAGGTGTAATGCGGGCCCCGGCAACCCTTGCATTGACGCACCAATCTGGGGAAATGAGGTGAGTGTATGGTATATATATATATTTATTATATATATATATATATATATAATATGAGTATATCAATATTAATATTGTTGATAATGTAAATATTATTTAATATATATATATAATATATATATGAGTAAATATAATAATACTATTATATATATATATTTATATAATAATATAGTGATTGTTTAACTATTAGGAGGGTTTGTATTATGGTGGGAGGTTGTTGTGATTTAGGGTTTTTTATTTATTGGTTGTGTTGTTGGAGATGTATGTTTGGTGTTGGGTTGTTTAGTATAGTTAGATGGGATTTGATGTTTTGTATGCCGTCCGACGCGACGCCGGGTGCGTGTCCGTTCGTTGATGTATCATATATATATATATATATATAAATAATATATAATATATATATATATATAGTATATATTATATATATATATAGGGCTTATATAAGAGGAGAGAGGAGATGAGGAGAAGACGAGAGAGAAGAAGGTCCTTGTGTCTCAATGATAATATGTGTATTTTGGACACTCAAATGATACACAGGGTGACGTTGTGGTGCCTCCTTTCACCAGCATGCTGTTTTGTGGAGACTTCTTGCCTTCCTTCATTTCTCCCTGCAATGTTCAATCTCCTCTATTTAAGCCCCGCGCACGCCACCTGAGGAATATGCCTACCAAAGGGACTATGGGTGGGGTTCTTTCCTTTATTTTAATTTTTTTGTTTTTCTTTTTCTATTTTTTTTTTTATTTTCTGTTTTTGCCCCTCCTTTTGAAAAGGAGTGGTGGTATCTGGGTATATTGATTTAAAGATATATATATTTATATATATAATTTATATTATAATAATATTATATATATATATATATATATTATATATATTATATATCAGTTTATAATATATATATATATATATATATATATATTAGTTAATATAGTACGATATATATATATATTATATTATATATAGATATAATAGTATTATATATTAGTATAATATATATATATATATGATATTATCGTATACGGCTTTGTGGTGGTTGGCATGTAGTAGCCGTTTGTGTGTTTGTTTTGTGTGTCTGATATATATTATATATATAAATATATATAATATAATTTAATATAGTACTATCATATATATCATCTCTATTTCCCCATATGTTATACGAAATCTTATTAACAAATCAATTTACTTAAAAGCAAACTACTGGAAAAAACTAAACAATA
Organism: Trachelipus rathkii; assembly: GCA_015478945.1. NCBI lineage: Eukaryota > Metazoa > Arthropoda > Malacostraca > Isopoda > Trachelipodidae > Trachelipus > Trachelipus rathkii. The sequence continues at coordinate 5,306 of JABUQX010046885.1, forward strand.
AAAAAATCACCGAAAAAACGTTAATTAAAAATTAAACAAATTTTCTATGATTTTAATCTTTCGTTAAACAATGGCATGGGAACAGTTTTTTTACTTTCTAATAGACAGGCTTTTCAATTTTATGCATAAAAGAATAAGTAACTGTTTAAAACAATGTAAAGAATGGTTGTTGTGTCCGCTTCCAATGAATCAATTTGTGTTCTAAGAAAAACACGCAGGTCCACGAACTATGTTGAACTGAGGCTTGCCCTCGCTTAACTCAATTTCCCTAATCAGTTGATGTGGTTCTGCAGCAAATGTATGATTAAGATAAGCACATAATTTAGCATTTTTTTTTTTATACATGGAAGCCATACATACGAACATACAGACTGCATATATAATACTAGTATATATTATATATATATATATAGTAAATATATATATAATATAATATATAATTATTTATATATATATATAAATATATATATATAATATATATATATATATAAATATAATATATTTTCAAAGGGGTTAAGGGATCGGTCGGACAGAGATGAAGAGTCAGAGACAAGGCAACAGTGATACATAGATTACGAGAAAGCAAATAAGTATATGTGATAGTGTACTACTATATATTATATATAATATATATATATATATATATATATATATATTTATATATGTATATATTATATAATATATATTACATTATTTTATATATCAGTATATATATATTAGTACAGTATATATATATGTATATGATATAATATTATATATATAATATATATATAATTAGTATATATGATATATAAATAATTATATATATATTTATATATATATAGTATATATATATATAGGGCTCGATATAGTATATATATATATAGGGCTACAGTATTTATTATATTAATATATAATTATAATATATATATATATATATTCTATATATATATAAGATTATATAATATAATATATATATATATAATATATACATATATGTGTGGTGTGTGTGTGAGGAGAGAGAGGAGAGAGAGGAGGAGAGAGAGATGAGAGAGAGAGAGAGAGAGAGAAGATGAGAGAGAGAGAAAGAGAAGAGAATTATGACTCACAACCACGACAGAAAAAAAAAATGAGACTAAACTACCCACAAAACAAATTTTTTATTCAGTTGTTAGGCGACGATAATCGGATAATGCTTTTCGTTATTATATATAATATGTTTTAATAATAAAATAATAGGATAATAATATTAATAATAAAATAATAATAAAATAGACTAATAATATAATAATGACTGATAATAAATATATAATAATATAATTAATAATAATAATAATAATAATAATAATAATATAATAATAATAATAATAATAATAAATAATAATAATAAATAATAATAATAAAATAATAATATTTACCTTGGGTTTTCATATTAATTTTCCACTGATTGTAATTTTAAAGTAAGAATATTCAGTCTTTTATTTAATGGAACGGTAAATATTTTTTATAATTTTTTAAAGCCTTTCGAAAAGTAGTTCGTTTTGAAAAGACGTCAATAGTAAGTTTCAATGGTAACGTATTTTGTTGCATTATTATTATTATTAGAAATAAAAATTGTAAAAATATTAAAAAGACTTAAATTATTTACTATATCTGATAATAAGCATCGTTCGTTGAAATGAACATTAATATACCTGATTATAATAATAACGCGGTCGCCTTTAAAGTTTAATATTAGTTTTCAAAACCCTCAACCGGCTGACCCCAACCCCTAATTTTCTGCTTACCTATATATATATATATATATATATTATTATATATATTATATATATATATGTATATATATATATAAATAATTATTATATATATATATATATATATATTATTAGTATAATATATAATATATTATAATATATTATTGTTATAATTATTATCATTCACACCTACCCCTCCTACTGTATGGGGTTTCGGCTCCTGTCGTTGGACCAGCATTTTCTTCATTCTGGCCACGAAACTGTTGATCCCTACAGCACTCTCAGGAAAAACATTTCTCCTCTGCGTAAAGATTTCTGATGCAACGCCTTTGGATGGAACTCAGCATCTCTTCCAATTTTGGCTTGAAGCTCGTGTTCACCCCAGAGCTCTTCAGAGATCGTATTCTAGGCGTATAAGATTTCAGTGCGGTCCAAGAGTTCTGCAAGCAAAAAAGTTAAAGAACCGGGTTGCTAGCCCGGTCACCTAGAACTCGTGCCATCGGAAAGAAAAGTTCTTCATATGGTTCCGACCGATCTTGAATTATTCCATATCTTCTATAACTAGACGATTCATACTCTCCACTGGATTACTGCATGATAGACTAACTGATGCTATATTCATTAAACCTCGAAATTATGTTTAGTCTATGTAAAAATTGGCGAAAGAGAACTATATCTGGATTTTTTGCTTCCTCCTCATAATATGAAGTTTTTATTTTGATATTTTTTTTTCTACTTAAAAAATAATTTCGATTAAAATTTTTAAAAGTTTCAATAGATATGATTAAATATTCCCCTCTAGAGTTTTTATTAAAAACAAAAAAAAAAATTTATCTGCTTCAGGGGAATTTAGCTACATCACATGTCTTCAAGTTTCACTCCCTACGACGACAAACCATTAGAGTTTCCTCCTGCAAATCTCTATCCTGAACGTTTTCATCTTTATTTTTCTCTCGATTGATCCGCTACCTTTCTCCAATTCTTCTCCTCCTTCCCTTATCAACTCCCATGCTCCGACTGAGCAGCCAGATCATATTATGATATATTATATATATATATTAATATATATATATAATATATATATATATATATATTATAATAAATATATATAATATATATATATATATATATATATATATATATATATATATAATATATATATTTAATATATATGTATTTTTAAATATATTATATATATAATAATATATATACTCATATATATATAATATATATTATAATATTATATATATATATATATATATAAATATATTACTAAGTATGATATTATATATTATACAAAAGATAATAATGGCATTTTTCTGGTTCATTAAATGATATGTTTTGCAAATATTCTTCAATCTTTATAAAAATAATAATATATTACAAAAGAATATTGCCTCAGTTAAGCTGACGCTTTGGATGAAAGCCGAACAAATACCACGCCCAACTTGAGCGGCGTTCGAAGCTTCGCTCGCCATTACAGTCATTTTGATTCCGCCTCAACAATAACAAGGAATTTATTTATAAAGGAATGATGAAGACGCCACTAAATAAAGACTCTTTCTTTTTTTTTCTTTCTTTTTTTTATCTTGGAATAATTTATTATTATTATTATTATTATTATTATTATTATTATTATTATTATTATTATTATTATTATTATTATTATTATTATTATTATTATTATTATTATTATTATTATTATATTATATTATTACTATTATTATTATTATTAAGCAAGTGAAGAAATCAATGTTCATGAGTGGAAAATATATATATATATAATATAAAGAATAAAAAAAAAAAAAAAAAAAAAACTGACTTAAATTCAATTGTTGGCGGCAAACTGTAAACAGGAAGGAGTGGCTCTAAATTTTGAACTCATTTGAATAGCACTTTTAGGGTTGCTCTCAACGTTTGATGGCGTTTTAAAAAAGTCTCGTAAAGCCTTTTTAGTCATTCACAAATTGCAAAATAGACTAATAAGTATTCCATAAGAAATGAATTGGAATGTAAACTTACATTCATTTAAGATATAAACTTAATGATCTTATATATGGTCTTTTGTATATATATATATATATATATTATTTAAAACATAACTCTAAAATTTAAATAATGTCTAATTAACATATTATAATTTAATTAATACTTGATATATAATTTATATATAAATGATATATATATATATAAAATAATTTATATATATATAAAGGCCGTAGGACAGGGGGTTCAGGGGGTTCAAACTCCCCGAAATTATTTTGGCGAGTCAAACAAATCTTTTAACTTTGCTTAACAAATCATAATAATAATCAAAATAATAATAATAATACGATAATAATAATAATAATAATAATAATATAATATATAATAATAATAATAAATAATAATATAATATAATAATAAATAATATAATATAATATAATAAATAATAATAATAATAATGAATTAAAATATAATAATAATAATAATAAAATAAAAGAATAATATATTAATGAATAATAATATAATAATCAAAGAAAATTAGTGAGTATTCATATTTTAATGGCAAATGAGGAGACATGTTTGTGGTCGTAACGATTTCTTAGGTCAAGTGACTCGGTTCCTCGTTTTATGTTAAAAATGATTTTAGACCAGGGGACTCAAAATTTAGGATTTCCCAAGTTTGCAGATGATACCACCAAATTGGCTACCTCAGAAGGAATAATGAATGATGTGTATAGAAAAGGATTTAAAATGATCTGATAATACTTCTTTGGTGGGCAGCTATGGTGGCATAGGAAGTTTAAAATAGTAAAAAGTGTAAGGTTCTTCACTTAGGTTATTCAAATAAAAGATTTAATTACAATAGGAATTTGTATTGACTTGAGTCTTTGGATCAAGAAAAAGATTTAGATGTGTGATTATAGCCAATAACTACAAGGTATAGCTAATCAGGTGTATAGAATCAAGGAATACAGAGCAATAAAATATTATAGGTGCAATAAATCCATGTTGTTTACAAGATAAGGAAGTTATAAGTAAGGCTGTATGATAGCTATTAGGCCATATTAGAAAGCATATATTGTTCACCATGTATGGGCCATTATTTTAAGAATGATATAGATTGCGAATGGAGAGTAAAAGTAGAACAGTAAGGATGAATTCTTTCTTGAGTTTAAGGGTAATTACTCTGAGGAGAGGCTGAAGGAGTTAGGAATGTTTTCTGTAGAAAGACTATTTCTTAGAGAGGACATAATACAAGTCTACAAAATATTTACATATACTGATAATACTGAGATCAATAAATTCTCTATACTGTGCAACTACGGGAAGCGCGAGACAAGGGTACACAATAAGCAAATTATGAAGAAGACATGTAATCTGATGAGAAAACTTATCAGTTCGTAATAGGGTTATTAATTTTTTGGAATGGTTTGCCGCAGAGGTTTTTTAAGGCGTTGACTACTTGGAAATATTTAAGAAGGATCTGGATAGGTATATTGGAGATTGGTTTGGGTGTCATATAGTAATTTTTGAACATCCTACGCCAAATTGGGCGGAATTGTTGCTTTTAGTTTATTAAGGTAAATACTGCTGTTGTAATTATGATAGACTTATTAAAGCTTCTAGTGTGGTGAGCATGTACGTTAGCTATAATTTTTGCTTTTGGTAGTAGTTGGCGCATATGTTATGATTGGACTGTATGTTTAGGATTTTTACAAGCCCTAGGTGCGGTATAGTTGTGCATGTTCAATGAGAATCAATGTGTAATGTTGCTAAATATTTAAGTTGACTAGACAGACTCGATAGGTCCTGTGCGCTTCTTTTTTGCCCGTCTTTTTATTTCCTAATCTTTAGTGGAAGGGAATAACTACGGCCAACGCTGACAATCAATAGTGCTTTTAATTGGTCAAACGATGAGGATGAATGCCGAATCAATGAAGAATGTTTAAATGTATTTGGTTGTGAAATATCCAGCGGGCGGTATATTGTCTCATCTGCTGTTCACATCCATCGTGAAGTAAACGCCATATAAGAAAATTATAGCAACAGAGAGAGCAAACATGTACTATCTAGATTGCATGGCAGACAACTATTTTATATAGAAAAAGTAGGAAAAATTGTTTCAAAGAAACTAATGTGGAAAAAAACTGCCGCGAACGACATGGGCGACAACAAGGTTGGTTGGAGAAGTTTCGATGGATTGTTACGATCTGAGAAATTTTTAAAGCATTTGATGAAGCTTTAGGAGGAGCTTGGATGGATCAAGATATCAAACCTTATCTAAAAAAAAAAAAACTCAATTCTTTTGTGAAAGTCTGCAATCAATAACAATTTACTATAAGTTATTTATGATTCAATGCTTTTTTTTTTTTAGCAAATACCTCTTCCATATGCCTTCATTTCCAGTCTCCATACATTAGTCGACAACAACTGTTCTTAATCAAATAATGTGAAAAAGTGATTGTTTGTTTTGGTTTTGAAAGATCTCTCAGCAAACATCAATGAAACATTTTTCAAACATTTTGAAAAAATTTGCAACAGAACTTCTTGCTTTAACCTGTTAATGAAGAAAGGAAACTGGCCCTCATTTGAGAAATCGAGTAAGAATTAAATATATAGTGAGTATAATTCTTTCTTGAACGATTTGGAAACCAGTTACTTTACTAATCTTTGTAAAAGTCACTCATGTCCATCGATATCCTATTAAGAAATTTTACAAGAATTTTGCAAATAATTTGCAATCTGTACAGCCATATTATTATGTATTGTTAAGATTTTAGATTACCTTACTCAAGAGCTCTGGTCCAAAAAAAATATTTCTACTTCTGGAAAAGGCTATCAAGAAAACATGACTTTTTCTCAATTTCTACGGGAAGAAGAAGCCTAACAGAACAAGCTTTATATGAGTGTTCATCCTAGGCTACACAATATAATGGGGAAGTTATGCAATTATTTTGGTTGTTAAGAGATCAAGGGGAAAACCCTTATGCATAATAAATAAAACACGATATTTTTTTTTGTATTTGAAATTTTGTGCCTATCATTGTTAGATTATTGTATTTCTCTTTATTTGAAGCAATATATATATATAATATAATAAAATTAATAATATATCTAATATATATATTTAATATAATATTATATAATATATAAGATTATAATATATATATAAATATTATATAATACATATATATATTATATTAATATAATATATATATATATATATTAATAAATATATATATATTATAATATTATATATATAGTATATATATATATAAATATTATATATATATATATATATTATATTATAATAATATATATTATATATATTATATATATATATATAATATATAGTATAATAATATGCGTATATATAATATATATATATATTATATATATAATATATATATTATATATATATATATTATATATATATATATATATATACTATTAATATATATATTTTATATATATATATATTATATATCATATATATATATATTATATCATATAATAATTCGCTATATTAATATATATATATTATAATATATATAATATTATATATTATAACGTATATATAATATAAATATAGATTATATAATATATATATATATATACTATATATATATTATAACTATATATTTATATATGTATATATAATATATATATAATTACAATATATATATATATATATATAAATATAATATCTATATATATTATATAATATATATAATATATTTAATATATATATATAATAATATATATATATATATATATATATATGAATATATAGTAAATATATTATATATATATATATATTATATAATATATTATATATGTAATATATATAATATTATATTATATTATAATATATATTATAATTATAATGTATTTGTATATATATAATAAACGCATAAAATAATATATATATATATAAAATTAATTGTATATAATAATATATATATAACATAAATAATAATACTAATGTATTATAATATATTTATATATATAATATAATATATATATATATATAAATATAATTTAAATATATTTTATAGTATATATATATAGTTATATGTATAATATAATATATTAATTTTATAATATATATTATTATATGATATATAATATATAATATATTATATAGTATATATAAATATATATTCTGTATCATGGCCATTAATATCATAGATATATATATATATATAATATATTATATATATTATATATTATAATACTTTATATAATAATATATATTATATATAATATATATTAATATAAGTATATATATATATATATTATATAATATAATATATATAATTGTATATATATATTATATATATTATATGTATATATATATATAATAAATATATATATATATCTTATATATAAATTATTTATATATATAATTAATACAATATATTAATAATATATTATATACATATATATATATAATATATAGTAATATTAATATATATATATATAATATTATATATATATATTATAATATTAATATATATATATAAATTTATTTATTTATTTATTATAGATAATAATAATATAATATATATATAATATAATATATAATATATATATAAATAATATATATATTATATATATATATATATAAATATATATTATAATGAAGAGATTCATTCTTCTCTATTTTCTAAAACCTGGATGTTTCCATACAATAAGTGGGTAGAGAACGTCAAGCCTAACTAAGTAAGAAAATTTTTTTCTCTTTTCCTTCTGAAAATTTCTAATATAGTCACATTCCTTTCCGTGAACGACACCGATATAGAATGGAGATTTTTTGTTTGAATGCATAGTCATATTAAAAAAAAAAATTAAGCGGACACCTTTTCAGCTTGAAATAAAAAAAAACATCAAAACAGCATCTTCACCATTTTTCGTATAATTACTATCAACATTAATTAAGACTATTAAGCAATTTTATTAAAAGACTATAATGCAGCAGATAAGGTATAAATGACTTGTCATTTACAGAGAGAGAGAGAGAGAAGAGAGAGAGAGAGAGAGAGAGAGAGGAGAGAGATGAGAGAGAGAGAGGCAGAGAGAGAAGGTCTTCCGGTGGCTGAAATTCACAGGTTTTCAATTAGCCAGAAGAGAGAGTTGAGTAAGCCGAGAGGAGAGAGAGAATAATGAGGAAAAGAGGAGAGAGAGAAAAAGAGAGAGAGAAGAGGAGAAGAGAGAGAGAAAGAGAAGAGAGAGAGAGGAGAGAGAGAGAGAGAAGAGGAGAAGGAAGAGAGAGAAAGAAGAAAGAGAGGAGAGAGAGAGCAGAGAAGAAGAGAGATGTGGTAGACAGCGAAAGACAGAGATAGAAAAGCGAGAGAGTGAGAGCAGAGAGAAGAGAGAGAGAAAGAGAAGAAGAGAGAAGAAAAGGAAACACGAGAGAGAGAGAGAAGAGGGAGGATGAGAAGAGTGAGAGGAGAGAGAGAGAGAGAGAGAGAGAGGAGAGAGAAGAGAAAGGAAGAGAGGAGAGGAGAGAGAGAGAGAAAGAGAGAGGAGAAGAGAGAGAGAGAGAGAGGTTATAAGATTAATCAGAGTTAGAGAGGTTGTGGTTTTTTTCATTTGGTAATAATAATGAAAGGATATTTCTACTCTGACATAGAGGATAACTCTGATTTTGCTTGAAAGATTGAGGCTGTGGGAATATTTAGGGTTGACAGAACACCGGAGTTTTGCATACCGCATCATACCGAACCAGAGTAAAGGCACCACGCACCGCACCAAAAGTCACATTTGACGCACCGTACTGCACTTTTATTTTTCAATGCACACGGCACCACACCAATCTTTAAATTTTAAAGTAGCACCGCACCGGGACACTGGAATTGTGTACCTCACTGCACCGCACCAAAAATAATCGCACCGCACACCGCATTGTACCGCACTTGGATGCGTCGGACAACCCTAGAACCAATGAAGCAAAAGATGCAGTTTTTCTCCTGC
>JABUQX010046885.1:20000-25000 GCA_015478945.1 Trachelipus rathkii
CCTCTCTCTCTCTCTCTCTCTCTCTCTCTCTCTCTCTCTCTCTCTCTCTCTCTCTCTCTCTCTCTCTCTCTCTCTCTCTCTCTCTCTCTCTCTCTCTCTCTCTCTGTTTGGGCTACTTTCAAAGTCCAGTTAAAACTAAACTCTTATGAAAAGAGATTTAGGATTTTAATTCGTGGGTTTATTGCTTCCCTCGTGATTTGTCGCTATTTCGATGTGAGTATTTCATTTATTTCTTTTATTTTACATCGTAACCCTTCTTTTTGATCATTTCTATTTTGTTAATTAGTTTAATTCAAAAAGAATGAATAGAAAAATTTATAGAAATTTTGTTTTCGAGGCATTTGAAAACAGCTACGGTATTTTATTCCAATAAGAGATACACAAAAGATCAAAGGTCAGTTGCTCCAATGTCACCACCATAGCATTTGTTTTATACCGCCCCTTGGTATTGTTAAATTAAAAAGAGTAATATAAATCTTCACCACAGCCAGTGCATTTCCTTTAGTTAACTAAATTCAGCTGGTAAACATTGCCAATTCTATACAATCATGATTACCTTGAATAGATGGTGAATTCCATACTTGCCATTTTTTTTAGGGATACAGTAACTTTAAAGACCTTTTTTTAATTTTCGATATTTTTCATTAAAATCAATGGTTTTCCTTTAATTTTCAAGACAGAGCCGGTGAACTTGCGTACAATTTCTCTCTCCAGAATGACCTCGAACTGTTGCTTCAGCTTCCTAATGGTATCCCTGATCATTTTGGAGATGAACCCAAAGACCTTTTCCATTTTCCATCCTCTAATCATTCTCCATATTCTGTTAAACTGTTTCCTTCTCTAGGTTCATCCGATCACACTTTTAATATCAATATCTCGTTCAATCTCTTCAAGTCTCCTTAAGGAAAGCCCCAGCCCTCTTAACGAATGTGATTCTTTCCCTCATGGAGGTGTATATCTCATTCACCCATAACTAAAACAAATAAATCATGGTTCATTTCGTTTATTTGGTGTTTCCTGCCGCATGGTCGCTGCCCTTATGAATTTCCAACGTTTTCAAACTTCAGAAACTCACGCTATTTATATTTCATTTTAGAGCTACGAATACTATATTTTTCGTAAACGCTCAAAATTTCTTCTCTCTTTAGAACTTGCAATAACCTTTTCGGCTCATCTTCAGGCTCCTGGTGTTTCTTGGAAAAATCTTATTGTCGCTCCTACTAATCATTTCTTCTAAGATGTTAAATGTTCAAAAGCACATTCAAAATGTCTCCATATTCCTCCAGTTGCTTGCTCTTTATAAGGGTATCATTTGCCCTGAACGAAGTATGTGGCACATCTGAGGTAATTCGCCTCATTCAGTACTCTTGTGGTTCCACTCATTCAGTTCTCTTGTAATTCTACTCATTCAGTACTCTTGTGGTTTCCCTCATTCAGTACTCTTGTGATTCCCCTCATTCAGTTCTCTTGTGGTTCCACTCATTCAGTACTCTTGTGGTTCCACTCATTTAGCATTCTTGTGGTTCCCCTCATTCAGTACTCTTGTGGTTCCACTCATTCAATACTCTTGTGGTTTCACTCATTCAGTACTCTTGTGGTTCCACTCATTTAGTATTCTTGTGGTTCCACTCATTCATCATTCTTGTGGTTCCACTCATTCAGCACTCTTGTGGTTTCACTCATTCAGTACTCTTGTGGTTCCACTCATTTAGTATTCTTGTGGTTCCACTCATTCATCATTCTTGTGGTTCCACTCATTCAGTACTCTTGTGGTTTCCCTCATTCAGTACTCTTGTGGTTCCACTCATTTAGTATTCTTGTGGTTCCACTCATTCAGTACTCTTCTGGTTCCACTCATTCGGTACTCTTCTGGTTCCACTCATTCGGTACTCTTCTGGTTCCCTCATTCAGTACTCTTACCTGGTTCCACTCATTCCGGTACTCTTCTGGTTCCACTTATTCAGTACTCTTCTGGTTCCACTCATTCGGTACTCTTCTGGTTCCACTCATTCGGTACTCTTCTGGTTCCACTCATTCGGTACTCTTCTGGTTCCACTCATTCGGTACTCTTCTGGTTCCACTTATTCGGTACTCTTCTGGTTCCACTCATTCGGTACTCTTTTGGTTCCACTTATTCGGTACTCTTCTGGTTCCACTCATTCGGTACTCTTCTGGTTCCACTTATTCGGTACTCTTCTGGTTCCACTCATTCGGTACTCTTCTGGTTCCACTTATTCGGTACTCTTCTGGTTCCACTCATTCGGTACTCTTCTGGTTCCACTTATTCGGTACTCTTCTGGTTCCACTCATTCGGTACTCTTCTGGTTCACTCATTCAGACTCTTCTGGTTCCCTCCATTTCAGTACTCTTCTGGTTCCACTCATTCGGTACTCTTCTGGTTCCACTCATTCAGTACTCTTCTGGTTCCACTCATTTGGTACCCCTGCGGAAAGTCTTTCCACACACTCACATTCTTTCTCTGTTCAGCTTTCAAATCCCGGAAATAACGGCTAAGCCCATTCTTCCAAGTTTTCCACTAGTAAAATATTGAACACACTTCCTTCCTCTTTTTTCCCCCGACTTCCTTTAACTAGCACACTTTAAAACGCTGTTTATTTTGATACGGCAGTCTCTAATCGTACCTTTATATATATATATATATATATATATATATATATATATATATATATATATATATATATATATATATATATATATATATATATATATATATCTCTATATATATATATATATATATAATATATATATATATATATATATATATATATATATATATATATATATATATATAATATGTATATATATATAATATATATATGTAATATATATATACTACTATATATATATATATATATATATATATATATATATATATATTTATGTATATATATATATATGTATATGTAATATAATAATATATATATATATAATAATAATATATATATAATAATAATAATAATAATAATATATATAATAATAATAATATATACTATTATAATAATAATAATAATATATATGTATATATATATATATATATAATAATAATATCTTAATAATAATAATAATAATATATATATGTATATATGTAATGAAATAATATATATAATATGTTTATAATAACAATAATAATATAATATCATATATATGTTTTAATAATAATAATAATAATATATATAATAATAATAATATGTATATAATATATATATATATATATAATAATATAATATATATATGTATAATATATATACTTAATAATAATATGTAATAATAATATATATATACTACTGGATATTAATATAATATATAATAATATGTATATGTAATATATATATATATATATGTGTATGTATATAATAATAATAATATGTATATATATATATAATAATATATATATATATATATGTTTATATATATATATATATATCTATATATAAATATATATATATAATATAATATATATATATATATAACTCTATATATATATATATATATAATAATAATATATATAATAATAATAATATATATATATAATAACGATGTATATATATAATATAATGGCGATGTATAATATATATATGTATATGTATATATATAATAATAATAATAATAATATATATATATATAATAATAATATTAACAATAATATAATAATATATGTTTATGTATGTAATATATTAACGATAATGTAATAATAATAATAATATGTATATATAATAATAATAATAATAATAATAATAATAATATAATATAATATATATATATATAATAATAACTAATAATAATAATATATGTATTAATATATATATGCGATAATATATATATATATATATATATAACTATATATATATATAAATATGTAATAATAATAATAATATGTATATAATAATATATAATAATAATATGTAATAATAATAATAATAATAATATAAGTAATAATAATAATATATAATAATAATAATAACAACAATAATAATAATAATATGTAAAGGTCAACAATAACAACAATAACAATAACAACATAATAATATAATATAATAATAATAATAATAATATATGTATATAATATAATAATAATAATATGGGTATAGGTTAAGTATGTATATAATATGTATGTAATATGTAATATGTAATATATAATAATAATATAATATAATAATAATAATAATAATATAATAATATCTTTAATAATATAATAATATCATAATAATATAATAATATATAAGTATAATAATAATAATAATAATAATATATAATAATATATATAATATATATGTATATAATAATATATAATAATATAATAATAATAATAATAATATGTATAATGTATAATAATAATAATAATAATAATAATAATAATATATATATAATGTTGCCATAACTCTAATAATAATAATATGTAATAATAATAATAATATATAACTCCTTTCTAATATAATAATAATATGTATATATGTAATATATATAATAATAATAATAATAATATATTAATAATAATATATATAAAAATAATAATAATAAGAATAAGAATTAAATGTCTGAGTTAGAGTTGTAATTTAATAATATTTAGTAACAATAGAAAGAATCATAAAAATATAATATATGTTAATATATGCATATGTGTATTTATATATAATAATATATATATATATATATATATATATATATATATATATATATATTTGCGCGTGTGTGTGTGTGTATGCGCGCATGTGTGTGTTTATTGTTTGTTTGTTGTCATTTACCCTTGATTTAAATGAAATAAATTGAATGACCTTGTCTCGCTTCGTTCTTCTTTCTTCTTCGAGACGAAAACGAAAAGAATTTTTATTTCTCTTTTTATAATAATTGCATCAATAAAGAAAATATTTACAACTGCATCAACAACAACAGTGATCATAATGATAAAAGTGAAAAGAATGATATTATTATTATTATTATTATTATTATTATTACCGTATTATTATTATTATTATTATTAT
>JABUQX010046885.1:32500-35000 GCA_015478945.1 Trachelipus rathkii
CACCAAATGTTATAGATCGCTTAAAAATCAAATTCAGTGCCTTTGCAATGCTGATACTACCCTCTTTCAGAATTCTACCATATATCCCATCAGGCCCTGCAGCTTTACCTGGATCAATATGGTCTAATAAACGTTTAATATCTTTTACGTCAAATTCAAATTCTGTAAGTCTATTTGTTACATGCATACAAGAACTATTAGTCTCCAAACTATTATCTAATCTTTCCTCAGTAAACACTGAAGCAAAATAAGCATTGAAAATGTTGACCAACTCCTTATCTGAACTCACTAAATTTTCATCAATTTTAATTGGACCAATTGTCCTATTCTTACTTTTAAATTTATAAAAGCTAAAAAACTTCTTCAGGTTCTTATTACTATTCCTTGCTAAATTAATTTCTGCCTCTCTCTTTGCCTTCCTTATTAACTGGTTAAGTTCGTTTCTATTTTTCCTATAATTTTCTAAATCATCTTCCCTATTACTACCCTTGAATATTTTAAAACATCTACGCTTTTCATTAATTTTCTCTCTTATCTCTCTATTCCACCAAACAGGTTTTCTCTTCGCCACCCTAATGGGTTTATCTTTAAAACATACTGACTGAATATTCATTAAAATTTGCTTAAAATGTTCCCACATGATAAAACAGTTTTGGTCTTTAAACTCTTTATCCCAGTCAATTATACTAAGCATGTCTCGTAATTTGGTAAAATCACCATTTCGGAAATCTAAGATCCTTTCCTTATTAACTTGCAATTTGGGCCCAGATATCACATTCATATTAAATCTAATTATATTATGGTCACTAAGTCCTAAATTCTCCTCAACTCTAACCTCACCCACCATACTTTCATCGTTAGTTAATATTAAGTCTAATAGTGCATCGTGTCTTGTGGGTTCATGGACCATCTGGCACAAAAAGTTATCTAGTATACAATTTATAAATACTGAACTACTATGGTCCGTATTAGACAAGGAATCCCATTTAATGCCAGGAAAATTAAAATCACCCATTATGACTATACCTTTTTCTTTACTGTGGCATGCTGTCTCAATTTCTTTCACAATTTCAGCATCTAATTCTGGACTCTGGCCAGGAGGTCTATAAAATGCCCCTATTCTATATGATTTATTAAACATAAGGATATCTACCCATACCGATTCAATATCATGATTAGTTTTAAAGTCAGTCATTAATACAGATTGAATATTGCTTTTAATATAAAGCGCCACACCCCCACCCTTCTTTCCTCTACGCTGGTATAAATAAAGTGAATATCCGTCTATTTCATATTCCTGAACGGAGTCTCCATATAATTCTTCATTAACCCATGCCTCAGTTATGCAAATAATGTCAAGATTCTCATTTATGGTATAACTAATCAGCTCATCTTTTTTATTTCTAAGGCTATGAGCATTTGTGTAAAAGCATTTGATATTCGAAATGCTGTTATTTTTATTGCTATCATCCTTATTTGAGCCTGTAACACTAGTTTTATTTATATCACCACTATTACCGTTACCATTGCTATTATTTGTATCCAGATTTAGCCCATCACCCCCAACTTTACCTAGTTTTTTGCTAAACAAGTCTCCAACCTGGTGCTGAAAAGCCCAACACCTTTACGACTCAAGTGAACTCCATCTGCTGCAAAAAGATCTTTATCCAGAAATTCTCTCCACAAATCCAAAAACCTAATATTTTCTGAAAAACATAAATTCCTAATCCTTTCATTTACACCTAAAGCCCTACTCCCCCATTCCTGACCTGCACCTAACCTAGGTAAAATCCCAGAAATCATGCACCTTCTTCCGCTAGCTTTCATCTTCTGAATCAATCTCCTATAATCTGCTATTAATTCTTCTGACCTTCTATGTCCTATATCATTTGTACCCACATGCACAATCACATCTGAATCAACATTTGTAGAATCAATCTCTCTATCTATCCTATCCACGATATCACTCACTCTGGCACCTGGATAACATACTCTCAATCGTTTCTTTTTATTCTTAGTTTGAAAAGTCCTATCTAGGTATCGTATCATAGAGTCTCCAATTAGCAATTTATCAGTCTTCCCTTCAGAAAACTCAACATTACCATTGGCACTCTCTGATCCCTCCCCATCTGGAAGACAGTCGAACCTGTTACTGCAGGTCACAGGCTGACTGACTTTCGAGATCCTCATCTTTAAATTATTATTTCTAGTTTCTACAACTCTATATTCATCTGCAGACCTATTATACACTACTTTATCCTTTTCCCTCTCATCTTCCTGCCTAGGTGAATCACTATTCCTGTCTACCCCTATATCCCGCTCCCTCCTTGCCTCGACATCCCTACTAACTTTTTTCCTAACACTTCCCTCCTTTCTCAACTCAAATACTTCTTCTTTCAATCCATTCACATTTTCACTCAGTCTTGCAATCTCCTTCCTTAACAACACATTCTCTGCATTCAAATCACAAGCAGGGCATCTATTCACATATTCACCTCTT
>JABUQX010046886.1:0-17500 GCA_015478945.1 Trachelipus rathkii
TATAACAAACAATAATTAATAATAATAAAAATATAAAAAAAAAAAAAATTAAAATAATAAATAATAAAATAAAATAATAATAATAATAAATAATAAAAATAATGATAAAATAAATATAATAATAATAAATAATATAATAAATAATAAAAAAAGAGCAAAAAATATAAGAAAAAATAAAAACAATAAAAAATAAAAAATAAAACATATATACCGTTATACCAGTCTCGGGAGGAAGTACAAAAATAACAGAAACAAAACTGCATTAGATACTAAACATATGGGTACATTTAAAATAAATTAAAAATAATTGGCAAAAATTGACAATAAATGATGAAAACACACTAATGATTAAAATAAAAAAAATTAAAAACCAAAATTAAAACAAAAAAACTAATTGACGTAGCAGTGAACAGCACCTTTATTCCTGCTCCGGCTCCAAGCTGTATACATAAACAAAGCCCAAACTTAACTCAAGATGCTCCCAATTAATTTGTAATTGGTTTAATATTTTATTTTATTTTAATCACGTATTTTTAGGCGACCTTTAATTTATACTCTATTGCCAAAATATATTTAATTTATTTTAAAAAAGAAACCAGAAAAAAAACAACAATCTTCTAGTAATAATCAAAGTTTTATATTTTTACTTCCTTCCAGAACAGCTAAACAGGGAATATAATATAGGTTATAATTTATATTTATTAATTTTATAATTCTAATTTCATTTATGAGAAGTGATTCTGTTATTATTATAATAATTAGTTATTATATCTTACATTGTTAATGGTTCCGAAACAATAAATTCGTCATTTACTTTGGTAATAAGATTTTTATTTTCGTTCAAATTTGAAAGTTAGGAAAAAAGTATTTTAATTTATATTTACTCTTATGATGGGTTTGGATAAACCCGAAACACTGCCCTAATTAAAGATTTCAAAACTTCTTTCGTTCACTCATCTAAGTAGTTTACACCTAATATAAATAATAATATAAATACTAATAGTATATATATATATAATAATAAAAATATAAGAATATATAAAATAATATATATTATATATATATATATTAATAATAATATAATATATAATATATAAACTTCTTGACGAATGATGTCAAATGAAGTGATAAAGAAAATCCAGATAATTTAATAATGTCTTGGAATTTGTTTTCTTAAGTTATTCGAAAGTCGTAGTTTAAAGTATGATAGCCAAAATTTACAGAATCAAACATTATATAAGTACAAATATTTATTTAATATAAAATTTAAAGCAATCTTTCAAGTAAAAATAAAAAAAAAAATTGAAAAGAAAATTCATAATTTTAAGAACTTTCTAAAAAAAAAAAAAATAATATATAATAAAATTAAAATTGTTATACTCATATAGATTTTACCAAAATTTTCGAAAAGAATATAAATTTTCAAGTTTAGAGAAATTTTGGTGGGTAAAAATACCCTAAAATAAAAAACTTACCATTATATCTGTAACTTATCACGCACGACTATCTTCTAAATGCCAATAAATCCACTATCCTTTTTAATTTTACCCCAAGCCAACTTTTTCCATGTTAGTTGGGTCCTCCTATGGCAACCCATTATAAATAAAATATATTATAATATATATAATATATATATAAATATATAATAAATATATATTATATAATATATATATTATAAAATTATAATATAATATATAAATATAATATATATTAATATAATAAATATATAATAAAATATATAAAATATATATTATAATAATTATATATTATATATATATATATAATATAATAGATAAAATATATAGATAGATATATATATATATATATAATATATATATATATCAGATAATATATATATATAATATATATAATATAGATTAATATATATATAAATATATTATATATATATTATTTAAATATATAATATATAATATTTAATATATATATAATAATAAAATATATATATAGATAATTAAGATATAATTTATAATATTATATAATATAATATTATATTATATAATATAAAACGAGACCAATAATGGCGTCCCAAGAAGAAAAGAATTATGACGGACTTAAATGTGAAAAAACATATGGAATTGCAGCCAGGATGCAATTTTAGTTTTGATTTTTTATTTTTTTAAAAAATTCAATTTTGAAATTTTGTATTTTTGAATGTTTGATTTTTGATTCGTAACGTCACAAATATAATTGCCAAGTTACAAATCACAAAAAAATCAAAAAAAAATCCAAACAAATTATTTTTAAAAAAAATCAAAAAAACACCAAAATTTGCCATCCCTGGGCCATATTACTCTGATTCTCCGCAAACGTCCAAAGATTATTGAACTTTATAATAGCATTAGAAAAAAAAAAAAAATAAAAGAAAAGGAGAAGGACAAAAAAAAAAGGGGAGAATTGAGAACTAACCTGGGTGCTTTAAGTTAACCTTCTCCTTGAAATTGAGACTTCTCTCTAGTTCTTCGATGAAGTAGACTACATACTTCTCTTATCGCAGTAGATCCATCCAGATGTTCTGAACACTACTGCCTATTTATCCGTGAGTGATCCACATGTATTGAGTTGAGGATAACCAACAGTTCGTCTATTTGATGAAACTTATAAAAGAGTAATATTAGTAAAAATTATCTAATGGTAATTTAAAAAGTACACTAAGTTCTTTCAATATTTTGATTACACCAAAGAATCTTGGCAGATAAGCAAAAGAAAAAAAAAAATATATAATATTAAGCCAAATCTTCTCACTCAAAGGAAAAAGATAAACAATGAAACTAAGAGAATAAGTAAAATATAAATTATAGAGCACAATAAAAACTATATTTTGCCAGTCTAAGATTCCCCACAATAGCCAAAAAGTAAAAAATAATAAACTTGATGATTACAAATTATGTGAACACAGAAAGTTCTTTTAAGGTGAGAAATTCTTCCCCAAAAAATGTTAGCAGCAAAAGCGAAAAATCGAATCGACTCAGTATAAAATAAGTTATAATCAATGACTACCAGGAAAAATATTAAACCAAGGGATACGTTGGTGGTAAGTTCGTGTATTACCAAAAATGCGACTGATACGAATCGGATTAAATTTAGCTCGGGGTCCTGGGAAATAAAATTAAACCACCATTTTTGTGTTAATATAATATTCATTATTTCACCCTTGATAACAGAACAACGTTATAGTTTTAGACTTAACTGAATTTCTCTAAATATGAAAACCCGACTACATTAATGCGGCTTGTGCTTAATATGAATGCCATTGAGCATTATCTGGTTAAGGGGATTCCATCTCAAAACCTAGATTCAATGGTCCAAAAAATTCTAATGACCTTTCGCCTAATTAAGTTAATTGTATGATTATAAACAAACAAAAAACAAATAGAAGCATATATATGCTTAAAAAAAAGTAGCGTAAACCGGGACCAAGTGTAAAAATATTCCAAAAAACAAAACATGCGCCGAAAAAACAAAAAACCTTAAGGAATGTGACCCACAAAAAACTTCAATTTTAAGGGTATACCATTCCCAAAAACCACATGAGATTAAAATTTAAATAATAAATATTAAAATGAAAATTTGCTTTAACGTGAACTTCATTTAACTATTACAGAAATAACAGTACCTAAGCAGAGGAACTAAACAATGTTCTTGGAAAAGAAAGTAATATGTTCTATAGAGAGTACCTTTAAAAACGGGGAAAAAGAGAGGATATTGTTTTTGGTGTAAAGAGATAAAAAACAGATTTAGAAGATGTTTGCCCACTATAAGCAACCAAGAAAATAGAAAGTGTAGGGCAAAGAAACCTCATCTACCCCTATCTGAAGTGCAGAAAAGTCTGGTTTTTAAAGACTAGGACATAGACGATTCGCCTTGCAATGAGGGCAAGGAGAACGGCAGGGTCTGTAAATGGCCCTCCTAAACCCTGGCGAAAAGTAAACACTCTAAGCAAAGTTTGTCTTTAAATAATGTAAGTGTCCCGTTTCAATGAGAGTCATTCATATCTATTTCACGGAGATTGAAATTTAAAATATGATAAATTGTACGTAGGAACACACATAAGATAAATTAAAATTGTAGAAGCAATACAAAAAACAGCACTAACAACACTGTAACTTAAATTTCCTCAGCAAAATACATAAACTGAAAGTTTGGATCTTTCCCAATAACTGTAGAGTGACCCAAATTAGAAAGCTTGAGAAAAGGAAAGGAAAATCTTATCGACTGTTCATGAGATTTAAGATACCCATATTGAAAAAATATAAGGGAATGAGGAATCACCTAGAAGGCAAGAACACAAATACAAAATATAATTATAAAGTGCAATGATGATTAATATTTGCACCATTTAAATGAAATAAAACACAAAAGAAAGAGAATTATTACAAATTGTATCCACGCACATGTGAAATAATTAAACCGGCATTGAAGGAAGATTACCCCAAAGCAATAAGAAGTACAATATTATAGAATAATATATAAAATATATATTATAAATAGAGATAAAATAGAATTATCACTAAATTTATAAATGTTGCAAACATTTTTATTGTAGGTATTTTTTGGGGAATGAAAAATTAAGTAATCATTGTCCTATAATTAAACGTTTAATAATTAATTATTATATGAAAATATATTATGATAGATAATAAAGATAAGATAAGAATAGGCAACTATAAAATAGTACTAGTTTATAATTAGATTTGATCACTAGATATATGTAAGACTAGAGTAAACCCTACAGTATAAAGAGAATAACATAAACTATTGATAGTATGAATAGATATATGCTACGTTTTTTTTATATTTGTTATAAGTTATAATATATATATATATATATTCCTAATATTAAAATTTTATAAATTATTTATGTATAATAATAATTAATATATACTAACTATAAAATTATTCAAACTTCAAAGAGTGAACATCCGCATCCGCATTTGCCTGAAGCTGAAAAACATCCGTAATCCTAAATGACATCCGCATCCGCAGTACTAACCCGCATAAACAGTCAGTCCACTACAACCATAATATCTGAATGAAAACTATACCAATTACCAGTGTGCCCGAAAATTCAGCTAGCATCCGCATTCTTTTGGAAAAAATCAAAGCGATGCTGTTTATATGGCGTATTCCTCTGTGATATATTGATCATAATTTTAAGCATAGCGTGAAAAATATTATTTGATGAGGATTTGGTCGAAGAAAAGTTGGAAGATAATTGAATTGGAATTTCGATTCTGTTAATAATAATAATAAGGTACCAACGTCGATTATTATTATACTTAAATAATATTTAAATATAAATAGATATTAGAAAATTAATATTATAATAGTACCTAAGTGAATATATATATAAAGAATACGATACTTCTATATTGCAATGTAGATATCTCAACTATATCAGAATTACCATTAATATTACTTATTTATTTATGATATACACTCAAAAATATATATATAGTGTACAAAATGTGAATGATCATACTGGCATTAAATTATTAAATAGATAAACATTTTCTTAACGTTTAATAAATAATAAATATCCATCGCATCGCTATAATTCAATATATTTCTTTTTATGCTTCAAAAAGTATATATTTAATATAATTTGATTAATTTAAAATATAATCAATACTATAAGTAAGCTAATATATAATATAAAACCCTAGCGCGGCGCCAAAGGAGCACTATCCAAACATGTACATGTATATTCATAGCCGCCTTATGTGGTTTGTAGGGGCAAAGGACCCCCACTTAAATATCGTAACTACGTCCCTATCAAAATTTAAATGCTAGAAAATATTCTGATATTGTAAAGACAAAATGAATATATATCATGATATAATATATAATATATATATTAATAATATGTATATGTAGGTATCACAATAATTAATAATAACGTGTAGAAGAATACTACACTAACAATGAATATAATTAAATGATGAATATTTAATCATATTATTATTTTAAAACAATCCTAGTACTGAAAAAGTCAATCCAACACACCATAAAAAAACTGGAGTATCATAGTAATGACAAGGAAATTCACAAATAATTATATAAGGCACACCACTATAAAAAAATAGTAATATAGAAATAATACCAATTTGCGTGCCTCTACGCAAAAAATTCATAATAACTAATTGTTTAATAAAATAAATGTCATAAGGTCAGACGCACCAAATTTTCTCTGTACAACTTCCATCATAGCCAAGTCCGTTTAACCTGTCGTCGCCATAGTAACTTTCGCAGCCAATCTGATCCTTACGAGAACTGAAGGTTAGCATCCAAACGTTTTGAACTCGAAGCTAGTGTATAGCCTCTACTGTAATGGTTGGTTGAGCCCCCTGATGATAGCTGGAGGCAGTAGTATTCAATTCAAGGAGCCCCACCTATACTTTAGTTCGTTTAAATTCGATCCGTAAAAAGTACAAATGAGGTAATATGCTCAATTCTTCCTTTAAACAGACCTGAGTGGAGCGAGCAACATATTGAAAGAGGAATTCTTTATCTTTCCACTACCTCATTTTTACTTACCCACTTTCATCAATATAATTTCAGTGTAGCCTAAAATAATCTAGTTTCTTCTATGTTCTCTTATAATATAATCTGTGTTAAATAATGTAAAGCAACCAAATTCCAGAAAAATCTAGGTGACGCTCTCCAAAATTTGTAAAAACTCAATCGGTAAATTTTACCCCTTATTACCTTATGATTACAGTTGATAAGGATTAACCTGTTAATTGAGTTATGGCATGCAAGGAGTATTTTCAGTGAGCCAAAACCATATCCTTAATTCCAAATTATAGAAAGTTTATAAAATCCTATGGGATCCACAATTTAACATATTGCAATTAAGGATCTTATACATAACCCCAAACTCCGTAGTACGGACTTGTGCTGACTAAATTTAAGGAGAAACACCATGTCGTCTTTTGACTATATTCTATCGTTTTTTGCCTTATCCAAAAATCCGTAGGACCCAATAGTACGCTCAGGTATATTTCAAGTTATTTCAATCCCTTAATGGTTCAAGACTTACTTTTTAGTCATTAAGACTGCAGATGTTTGAAATAGCTCGCCTTTAAAACACTACTCGCGATGATTTTCTCATCCTTCCATTTACTAGGAAAAAGTCTGACCCAACCTTAACATAAACCTAATTGTTGCGACCCAGAGCTACTTGTTTAAATAATTTTTGAAATGAAGCAAGTTATACCATTTTGGTTGATTAATTATTCAACCCTAGATTGGAGAGCATTTACAATGGTACTCTAACATTCCAAAATATTTTCCGATCATCATGAGCCATATGAATGAGACTTTACCATCCCGCTGAAATGCAACTGAAAAGCGCTTCTTCTTGGCGTATTTCCTTCAATGGAAAGAATTCTAGATGTTGCATCATTCGAACAATATGCTCCTTAAACCTTAATTGCACTTGTTTTTCAAACCACTGTTCTGCATAAATAGGATGTTTGCATTAATTTTTTTCTCAACCACCGACTCGCAAAAACTAATTCTCCTTATAGTCCACCAAGTATTGCGGTTTTTATATGGCAAATTCGTTAAACTACGTAAGTTTTTGTGTGAAGAGCAATGAAAGACAAATGCTTTTAACGTTTTCCTCAATATTGTTGGACACCTTCCTTCTTTGCCCAGACATCGTTAAAGAACAAAGCCAATCAAACCCAACAAAAGCCCACCATTCTGGATCCAAGTCTCGTCTAACAAAAACCGTCAAGGCTTTCCAATGTTTCTGCGTCAAGCCTTCATTACCAAAAAGCCAATAACACTCTTTGACTTTCATCGGACTCTTTTGTCAGAAAATAGCCGCAAACCACATTGAAAGTTCCTCTCCAGAATATTCACGCACCAGTAACCTTATACGGCAGCCAACCTTCCTACCTTGATGACCCGATGCTCCTAACCACATAGAAAAATATTCTCATCTGAATAAATGAATATAGTAGGCATTTTTTCTTTCCCTTTTTCAAAAAAAATTTGCTTTCAATGGACTATCTCCGCATCTATCGTAAAAGCGCAACAAATCTTCAACACCCCTCATCTGATTGCTACCCCAACGTAAATCAGCGGTACAAAAATTGTTCACACCAGAAATATTGAGGATAATATTTTTATTCTTCCTATGATTTTCTTAGAAATGCTGGTAATTGATTTCTATTTCCTTCCTCTTGAGTCTTCCAACAGCTCAACAGCAGTTTTAACCACTCTTTTTATCCCTTACAAACCCGCCATGAACATCTTATATTTATGAAAGTCTATCGTTTAGAGGCCTAGCCCCCCTAACGAACTTTATTTGTGGAAAAAATACAAACTTGCAAAATTTCCTTTAGCGCCTGAGATGCACAAGGTGAAATGTTCCCAAAACCATCATAAATTGAATTCCTCTAAGGGGTAGCAGCTCCAAAAATTATAGGTCTAGGGGAACCAAACAGTCTTTCCCAGAACTGTATCTTTTCTCATCAAATAAATAGATCCAACGTATCTACCAATATTATTTTCGTGACTGTCATCTACTGAAATTCTCCTTAGCCCCTTGAGATAGACCAAGTATATGTCTCAACCATTCATAAGTAGATTTCCGCCTTTAATGAGTAAAACATCTTCCAAAGTTAATAGTCTTTAAGGAAATCCAAACACTTTTTCAGTAACGTTTCTTTTTCTCCAGTCAAAACATAGTATGAATTCCAACGTATCTTAACCAATCAATTTTCTGACATCATTTCTACTGAAAAACGGCTGGCTTCAATCGACCCCATATCTTGACTTGTCGAGTGGCTGACTGGTGGTGTTCTGCGATCGATGGAAAATGCGAATATAGAGGATTGCCTCTTAAATAGCTACCCTAAGATGGTTTCGTTTTCCGTTTCACCCTACCATTCGCCAATTTATCGAGTCCGTCCTTTCAAATGAACTGCAAACAAATATATATAAATAATAAATAATATATATATAAATAATATAAATATATATATATATTATATTATATAATATATATATTTAAGAATATATGTCGTGCCATTTATAGATGAGAACCACGGCGTTCAGTATCAATAAATAACTTCTGTTTGTCGTTTGAACTAAATTAAATCCTTTAAAACTTTGCGAAACTGCGGTCAATCCAAGGAAAGTTCCTAATAATCAGGTCGTGGCAGGATAGCAAACCAATCAATAAAAGCATGATTTACCAAAAAATATTAGATAACACAACACAAGTTCAAGAATGATAGTACAAACGCAAAAAGCCCCTTATCAAAAATCTCTGCTCTTTTATATCTTTGGCATATCTTAAAAATAACCAATAGACTAAATAATTATATCAATTCTTAACTTGATAATCTAAAAAAAATAATTATTCCTAATCGAATTCTTGTATATTTTTACTAATACAAATCCTTTTATTAAAATAATAAATGATAATATGAAAATTCTAAACTTTAAATAAATATAACGATCCAAAATAATATCTTTCCAAACATTAAATAAAGAAACTAGTAACTCACAATTGAAAAAAACCATGCCTTCAGCAAAACTTGACCCAACACCCGCCCCTCCTAAGAAGGACAAAGTACGTACAATTCTTCGTCTTGAAAAGAACTCAGATATCTTCGCCTAAAAGATAACAAGTCTTCCTACATATTGTGTACTGTGCCATTGCTTCCATCCACGCTGAAGAGTTTCTTTCTGGATCGTTCCTCTGTTTGGTCCATTTTGTTCTTTATCCTGACCTTTCGACAGCAATGGAAGCAATCGAGATGGCAAACACTTTTATCAACGAAGGTTTGAGTTTTCCATTTCATTTCTTCTTCCACACAGCCTGTGAATTCACCTCTATTCAGTTCTCTTGCCAGTCCAGAAAGTAAGCGCTTACTTTCTGCTAAAACGTTCCCTAATGTGGTGCATAATCCTGCCATTCTTCTGCTCCTGATGAAAATGGAAGAATGCTTCTGAATAAAAACAGACCTGGAACCCTTCTTTGGGAGAAAAAGGAAGTGACGGTCACACAAACTCCTCTTACTACCGAAAGTCCATAATCTTCTCCATGTATGACATTCTGAACGAAGAGAGGAAGACAGACAGCAAGTAATGTTCTGCAATCTAATACCATCTCTATGGTTTAGTTCCTCTCCTCTCTTCATTTTCTTCAGTACTACTGCATCGCAATTCATCAATTTCAAGCTGATATTCCAAAGGAGTGGTCACTATCTTCAGATACTCCATTTGAGGACTTTTCTCTTCTCTCAAACTCCTATATTCTTCTTCCACTGTGTAACTGGAACCACTCTTTCGCCCATCTACTATTTAAACTCCTCAGCATCACGACTTTCCACCTCAGCTTTATTGTCTCGTTAAACTGGCTCCAAAAACACTGAATGTGAGGAGTTTTCTTTTTGAATGAATTTCCATTCAAGAACTTCCACTGTTTACTATTCTGTTTAGCAGATGTTTCGCGACGTATGTTCTTCCCGAACATTTCAATTTATCCACTATTTAAGCATTTCAAACTTCAAAACAACTTCGACAATGGTATTGTCCACGTCGGATAATTTTATCATATATTTCAATACATTTTTCACTTTAAAATAACCGACATGTGTGCACTCGAAATTATTCTATTCAGTAGGCATTCTGCTTCACAATAACTTTCGACAAGACGCACTCGTTATTCATTTTTTATTTCAACAGCATTTTGCTCTTCACCAAGTAACTCAACAATGATGGTTCCACTTTATCATTTTATTTCGATTGACAGTGCTCTTCACAAGAAACTTAAAACAGTGAGGTCTTTCTATAGCCATCAACGTTTTTTTTTGTTGTTTGGAACTGCTGGTTTGAGAATTTTACTTAGCATCCATTTCTGGTAACCTCCTATGTTGCTCCGGATACGCGCCTGATACCCCAATTGTAAATCAAATAAGCTCGTCGACATAAAAGCTGCGACGACCCCGGTATGAAAACGAGGCGAGTTGCGAGAATTGCTGCTCTCCCACACAGGTTTTTAAACCGTTCCAATTTAGGTAATCAATGCAGGAAGCATTTTCTGAGCTGCCAATTATATGGTTATTCAACTGTGAAAACTCACTGACTCTTTGCGATTATACGCCACTTACACCCCTATTTGAAGCGATCCATACATAAACAAGCTATCATAACAGTCGCAGTTATTATAGATAATCCATTCGGAACGGCTTAAGATATGTACTCTCTATTATTTGTAAGTTATTCCTAACTCTGGGCCAAAAATAATGAGTATTAACGGACTCGAACAACTAGAATTATAACGATATAATGAACAAACAACGGCGGACTATTCTATACGTGCAAAACATTCCGTCCTTTACCTATTAACTTTCTCACGTCAACACACTCAATCATCTGCCACCAATTTTAGCACTATTTGGCCAGCGCAAATCCCCCTTGTTAAAGATATCAATTTGGAAACGCAGCATGGTATTCTGTGGCCGGCTGCCTCCATCGTGTCTCCGCCCGGCACCATTATGCCTAAGTCTTTTATATTACGTCGTTGATCAACAGACATGACCATAAAAGACAAGGTTCGTTCGAGATTCTTGGGAGTCCAGGAACGCGCAGCGAATAAAGAACAAAGAGGCGAAGAGAAAATTTCCAGGGTCCTGCCCTTATGGGCAATATTTCCACAAAATCTGTTCTACGTTTTTTTTGTTGTGTATGAAGGACACCTATAGTATAAGTATGGCACTTTGCGGATCCCCTCAAGTAATTCTCATTATTCGTCAAATTATGCAATTAAGGGTCAAATCCATCAAGTTCCTTCCCTTCTTGGATAGACAATAGACGTCTATATACCTTGCTCGAAAAAATCAACTAGACCGAGAAGCGATTGTCTTCTAACAACAGAGAGAGTCCGACCTTCCTTGTACATGCCAAAAGACCAACATCTAAACAACATAATGAGGTGTGCAACTTAATGGTACAAAATAGTTGAGGAATTGAAGTCAAATTACCAAAATCGTTGATAAATGCAATTGAAATATAGATGCGAATAATTGACCGTAAAAACTTGAATTCACACCACGCATAGACAGATACGATTTAATTCGAGCAGATATAGAGTACATTGTAAACCCTCAGTATCTGCCAATTTGGCTTCGTACTTGCTTTTAAACCCTTAGACCTCACACTTTCAAAAAACCAATCTACCCGGCCGTTCATGTTAGAAGTTGAGAGACAAGAAGATGCTGAGGTCTTTTGCCCATGAAAGCTGCAAAAAAATCATTATAAGCATAGTGAGCAAACTCTTATAATAACCGTATTCAGAAGAGCACGCCAAGTAAACAACTCGAGCCTCCTAACCGAGAAACCCGAAGTGACCACTACTAACTTCGAGGGGGGTGAGATCCCAATTATTGAAAGTTTCGCACATAGTCTACTTCAAAACCAGACGGATTATATGCGTCGCATTCTTCCCTTGATTTCGAATTAACCGATAAACGGGGCCATATTCTACCCTTAACTATTAGCGTCCTGAGCGAGTTTAGCCGTACGACCCTCAAGTAGGTCCCCGTAAAATTAAGGATAATAACAAAATCCCTTTAAAATGGTACGTTAACTTTATTCGCATTGAGACTATTGGCCTATCCGAGGTCATGTGCTGTGTTCCAAATCAAAGTTTCCTGTGTGCGTCGGCTTCTTTTCAGCCTTCCTATCGGTCTCTTTCTTTCTGAGTTGGCTTCCCTTCTTCTAGATTAGCATTCCTTTCAAGCTTCGCTCTCTAGAAGTTGAGCATCCTTTCACTCTTCTGCTTCCTCCGTTCGCTGACAGACAATTCCCTGTATGGCTATCCAATTTGTCAGCTTCCTGCATTCATCCTTAGAGGTTTGGTGCATTATACACAAAATTTCACTTTCTTAATTCGCAATCCTTCTTCTTGCCTTTTATAAACTTGCTCTCTTTCTTTGATGAACTCGACGAGGTACAAAAACAATCGTAGACACTTTAGGCACAATTAAATATAAGCCAATCAGGCACCAGTATGCGTTGTAGTCTTCCATTAATAATGTTGACCAAGTGAAATAACCGAGGGAAATAAACCGTATAGAACAAAGATTTCATAGAAAGGTTTTTGAGGTGAATATAAGATCCTCAGACTATGTTAAGGAAAGAAGTTATCAGCCTCTTTATAGCCTTCGCTTATCACGATTCAACCACCCAAAACGTTTCATGTGCCAAAAAATAATCTAGTGCATGAGGACCACGCGGGCTCATATCAATAAATAAACTCTGTGTTCTAGATGTATGGAAACTTAGATTATGATCCTTAAAAAGAGAACTTTCTGAATAAAGCGGAGCTACAAGTCCAATGAGCCGATATAGTTGAAAAAATCAGTCGCTGCTGCGATAGCATCAGCAAAGAGCGATCGAAATAAGAGAGATGAAGGTTTTAACTCAAAATGATGCAATTCATAATAGAAGAACAACAATCACATAGTTACCTGAATATGATAGATGAACAAAATAGACCGCAAAAAAAGTCTGCTTATCAAAAAAATGGGCCTATCACTTTATAATCCAGTGGAACTTGGTTAAATATAAGCAATAACAAAATAATATTATAATGCAAATTAGATTTCTAACTTGATAAGTCTAAAATTAAAAAATCAACGCTTCTCCTATCGTTTGCGTGAAACTATAAAGCTAATCCTTAAACATTAATCTCAACTTTCCCAAAGAAAATTTCTCTTTATAAATATAAGAAATACGGTGAATATCAAAATATCTTAAACTTAATTACTATATTAATAACGGAAATCCAAAATAAGAGGCTCGCGCAAAAAAAATTAAAGAAATAAACTAGAACTCACAATTTGAAACCTAAGGCCTCAGCTAGATTACTGACGAATCAATAAAATAAATAAGCTAAACAGGTTTATTATAAACTACATAATATTTATCCGACAAGTACGACTTTAAGATTGAATATCCTAATTATAACAAGAAGAATACTGATATAAACATATATATATACAGTAATAGTATATATATTATATATATATAACGCTTTATAATATATTAATGCTTAATAACGCACTCATAATATAAGGTATCTATTAGACAAAATTATAGTATAACACAGTAAACTATTAGTTAGTTAATATATACTTGTAGATTCTCTGGCTTCTAACCATTTATGAGGCATAGCAATATTATAGCATCAAAATAACAGAAAAATAAAGATACAAAAAGAAACACTAGCAACAGAATTTCTGGTATCTGTATATAAAAAATAGTTTATAAAAAATTTATATTCTAGAATCCATTGCAGAATGTAAAACTATGGCAAGTAAATATTTATACGAAAATACCCCGCACTATCAGTAAGAAAGAAAGAATACAACACAAAATCTTTATGTCATGTTAATATAAATAAAACTGTATATATTCTATCCGTTTCGTTACCTAATGGAATTCTAGGCGTAACTACCAAATGATAGCATACGAGTGAAATGAATTAATAAACTTTTACACGAGGCGGTGCACCTAGAATTTTTGCAATTATTAAACAATAATAATAAGTATACACATCATATCTAACTTTGAAAACCTAAACACTTTAGTAAAAGGAAATTGGAGAAATGTCTGACTAAACCACCAAACATCAACAAGTGAATGTAAAGACAATGTGAAAACATATAAAACATTAAAAAAAACATAGACTCTACTCTAATAATAACAACACAGTTCTATCTACAAATTAAAAGAGCAAGATTGAAAATGATAAGAAACCTCCAATCTCATCGCCAATGAGAAATGTAGAAAAATTGACAAATTGGCAAGTGAGCGAAGCCTTTCGCCAATTAAATCGGAGTAAAATAATTTAATTATTAACATATAATATTGTATATAATGATAAAAATATGATAAAATATGATATATAATAAATAATAATATATAATAATATAAAATAAGAATAATTAATTATATTATAGATCGTTAAAAGAGCGCACCATCTCTAAAGCGTTCCATCCGATGCCACGGCTCCTGATTCAAATAGTAAAAACTTATTCGCATAGACTCTGATAAGGAGTAAACACTTCTAGGGGCAGGGCTCCCTCCCCCCCTCCTTAAACCCCCGACGACGCCATATAAAACTATACTATTAATAAATATAACATATATATATATATATAATAATAAATGATAATACATAACGATACTCAGCCAATCCAATAAGTTTTAAATTATATATTATAAATAGAATAGATAATATAATGTTACGACCATAGATATAAAGTGAATAATATATACCTATTTTAAAGAGAGAACAGTGTCCGATAACAATATATATAATGTAGAAGCATAAATATAAGAAATGCAAAAAAAAAGGTAAATATTCCTTAAATATATGTACTGTAGTCGTAATTGTGCTTAGTTTCCGTGTCTGGCTTCTGATGTTTTCTACTAAATTATTTTCTGTAACTTTAGCTAAACAAAAATATAGGCGTCAGAGGTCACGAACAACCCTAAAAATATAGTAACCCTATGCTATTTTAACTATAGTTGTTACATTGTGCTAAAGCGAGCGACGAAAGAAGAATCAATTAGCCATACATATTTACAAACGCGTTAAAAATATTGACTGTCTAATCTAATTTCATGAATAGCGGATGTATTCTTAGGAGGTATATCATGAAGTTAAGAACGCGAAAAAAAACTGCATGTACTTTTACGCAGAAGCTACCAGAATTAAAGAGTAAAGAATATAACAAAATGACTCATGATTAAAAGAGTGTCGTGTCGAGAATTATAATAATTCCTAAGTAATGGAAAACCCGAATTTTCATTTTAATAATTAAAGAAAACAAAACTTACTTCGCTATCACCCTATAACACTTACTTCCTAAAGGCGAGTTTTAAACATTCATCCAAAACAATCTTACTGACCAAAGACGAAACCAAACTACTGTATACTAATTATAGATACTGCCACTAATCGTTATGATATACCCAAGTGACCCACCCCAAAGTAACTTCATTGCCTGTTGGCTCTACTTTCTCTTACCCTTGAAAATTGAATATGGACTAAGTACCCAAATTACCCTACATTATAATTAACATACTACTATTGAGGGAGCGATCTACAATGGCACATCTAATGTTATGGAGATAGATGAAAAGATCTGCTATAATGTTACAAGCCAATTGCAACTTGACAACATAAAATTGACCCACCCCCAACCGAATTCCTTAAAAGCGCAAGGTTTTTGCACAATTCAATAAACCCTGTCCCTAAAAACAGGATTTGCAGCCAAAGAGCACACTAATGCATGCAGATCCCGATCTACTAGGACATTATCTCGCAAGTGAATTTATTCTAATGAAATTCAAGAAACTTGATATTAATGAGGACTATTTCGATACTTTTATCAATCTTCTAAATTACAACTGCCCTAAGGAGGTCGTCCTTCGAGTAAATTCAGAATTCGGACAGTTTTATAAACTTAGGAAGATTCTAAATCTTCTGAATGGGTACAATTGCAACTTGAAACTTCTTTTGCAATCATATGTGAAACATCCCACTAGGAAGTTGGAAACAGACTTAATAAATATCGTTAACTGCAAAAATTCCAGGTTTGTCATACACTTTTTGGGATGATAAAATTTTGACTATTTGTTGAATAATAACTAGCAATTTTCAACTTTCAATCTTTCGTTATTAAGAAATATCAAATAATAATAATAATAATAATAATAATAATAATAATAATAATAATAATAATAATAATAATAATAATAATAATAATAATAATAATAATAATAATAATAATAATAATAATAATAATAATAATAATAATAATAATAATAATAATAATAATAATTCAGGTGCACCTTGAATTGGTTTGAAGGAACGTTGGACAGCAATGGTATCAAAAGTCTTCCCGAGTCCATAAGTATGCTTTCGTTAGGCATTGGTACGCCTGAACAAGCAAAGGCTTTGGAAGTTATTGGCCAAAATTCAGATATCCTCTATTTAAGTAAGTAAAAGAAACTAATTTTTTTTAATAAACCTTTAATAGATTGTCTAAATAGCTCTTTTAAGTAAGCTAGTTATGTGACATTT
Source organism: Trachelipus rathkii (assembly GCA_015478945.1). NCBI lineage: Eukaryota > Metazoa > Arthropoda > Malacostraca > Isopoda > Trachelipodidae > Trachelipus > Trachelipus rathkii. The sequence goes on from JABUQX010046886.1 coordinate 17,141, forward strand.
CAAGCTTAGGATGATATGCTTGTTTTACTTTAAGGTTATTATCTTTTTTGTTTGTTTTTATTTTATGCTTATGATACTTAATGTTCATTTATTTGATGCTTATGATACTTTGTCTGTTTTTTTTTATTCATATTATATTTTGTGTTTGTCCTTTTTCACATAATAGTATAGAAGTCTAAAGCTGAGTGAGACTTATAAAATTTTGTTGTTAACGAATTGCAGAACTACACATTGAGAGACACATTGAACCGTCTAGTCTTCCGATGGTTAAAGAAGTTTTCGATCTAGTCCTGTTCCTTTCTGGGGTTCAGTCTACTTACAAAGATGTTATGTGGGTCTCAACTGTCGTGTCACGTCTAT
>JABUQX010046886.1:27500-32500 GCA_015478945.1 Trachelipus rathkii
AACTCTGTAAGAAATTAATTTTTATGGATTAAATTTGTTTTAAATATTAAAAAAATATAAATAAATAATTCACTTCTTTTGTAGGGCATGCACTGCCTACCTTGCCTACCCAGAGGGCACGTCCCTTATATATATATATATATATATATATATATATATATATATATATATATATATATATATATATATATATATATATATATATATATATATATATATATATATATATATATATATATATATATATATATATATTCTTATTTATATATATATATATATATATATATATATATATATATGAAAGAAAATAAATATATTATTTCTTTTAGGATTTTATTCTCTAGTTTGTACTTAAAAACACCGCAATTATTGTCGGAAATAGAGAACAAAGTCGTCAATAAAGATAATATCTTTAATCCCCTCATTTATGTAATATGTAGTGATAAAACATGTGCCATCTTTAAGAGCGTTCAAAATTTTAGCCAAAAACTTCAGGCCACTGCCAATTTCAAATTTATGTATGAGGAATATACAAATAATGAATTCAATTTTTTAGATGTTAAAATGAAAAATAAAAAAAAACTATGGTTTTAATAAAAGAGATATTTAAGTTAAAGACCACCGATAAGAAAGTCTATATTAATTACGATTCACACACATCTCACGTCTATAAAATATCTATAATAAATACGCTTATACAGAGTCCATAAAATAACATCTAATTGGGAATTCACTGATAAAGATTTTAAAAGGGTATATAAACTCTTAATTAAAAACGTTTTTCCTCAATATCTTTTAGATAAAACAGTGAAAAACACACTGAGTATATTGACTGATTCTGAAGATAACCCAGAAAATTTAATAACTCGATTTTGTATTACAAGAGTGAAGTGAAAAATAAAATTTATAAAAATATTTTAAAGAAACATATTAAAGGCAAAAATAATCAAGCCACCGTGGTAAGGAGTTATTATAAACTTGCAAAGCTTTCTTCTTTAGTTCTCGTGATAAACCATCTGCTGGTGAGTGTACCAACGTTGTATAAGAATTCTCTTGCAATGAAAGTGCATGCAACGCCACTTATATTGGTTATACGATGAATATTCTATGACAGCGTATATCGTAATACAAATGTAGACCTAATAAGATAGAACAGCATATGAAGGTAAAATTTACAAATATTGTAAATTACTTTAATATTTTGCATAAAAATAATTAATTTTGCGAACTTTGACTATCGAAGGAGAGAGAGAGAGAGAGAGAGAGAGAGAGAGAGAGAGAGAGAGAGAGAGAGAGAGAGAGAGAGAGAGAGAGAGAGAGAGAGAGAGAGAGAGAGAGAGAGAGAGAGAGAGAGAGAGAGAGAGAGAGAGAGAGTACATTTCAAAAAGGAAAACTTAGACGGGATGTCAAGACAAGTACAGTGAGGACAAAATCTGAATTGTAAACATCACATTTAGTATTCGAACATTCTACATAGTAGTTTAATCTTACTTATATTTACATTTTGCAATGGTCGTATTATTTTAATTGCAATTTTAATTAAGCTTCGTTATTGAAATGAAAGGCATATCCTTGAAAATGTCCAAATCGCTCGAATTATTACAAAAAAACGATAATTTTATTTTCCTCAAAATTGTCCTTAAAATAATTAACGAAATCGTTCGGAAGGTTTTTAGAAGCTTAGAAAAATCATGTAATAATAATAATAATAATAATAATAATAATAATAATAATAATAATAATAATAATAATAATAATAATAATAATAATAATAATAATAATAATAGATAATAATAATAATATTAATGTAAAAACAATAATAATAATAATAATAATAATAATAATAATAATAATAATAATAATAATAATAATAATAATAATAATAATAATAATAAAACTAAAAATAGCTAATAGTAATAATATTAAAATCAATATTGGTTAATAATAATAATAATAATAATAATAATAATAATAATAATAATAATAATACACACACATAGACAAAGATTATTATAATAATAATAATAATAATAATAATAATAATAATAATAATAATAATAATAATAATAATAATAATAATAATAATAATAGCCGTACCTCCCATTCTTGACCCCATAGATCCATTTTAACAAAGTGGATGGATCTATGGAAGAGATTTAGCTTAATTAACTCTCTCTTCAAACCCAGAATATGTAATGAACCGTTTTGAGATCCAATTGCATGGTAAGACTCTCTCTCTTTGTTGAATGATAGCTAATAATAATAATACACACACACACACACATATTACACATTATTAACGATATTATTAATATTATTAATATTATTATTATTAATATTATTATTAATAATAATATTAATAATCATAACAATATTACATTTTGTTTATTATTATTATTATTATTATTATTATTATTATTATTATTATTATTATTATTATTATTATTATTATTATTATTATTATTATTATTATTATTATTATTATTATTATTATTGCGTCAAAAAATGTAGTTAGGTCATGATGATTCTCAACCTTGTAATTATGGTCAATCCGAGCCGGGATCAAAGACGTGTGTTTTGGCATCCAAACCCCATCAGGATTTGGTCCTCGAAATCACAGTCTCGTCAATACCAAAAGATACAACTGTGCAGTTTCCCACGGAGGTACCAAGTCAAATTCTAGAATCTCTTAAGAAATATATATATTTATATATATATATATATATATATTTATATATATATATATATATATATATATAAATATATATATATATATATATATATATATATATATATATATATATATATATATATATATATATATAAAATAATTATTTTTATATATATATATATTTTTTTATTGCTATCAATATATAAATATATATATACGTTATATATATATATATATATATATATATATATATATATATATATATATATATATATATATATATATATATATATATATATATATATATATATATATATATATATATATATATATATATGACATTTATAAGAGGTTGACTCCGTTGATCGGGGGGAAAATTTTCGATAAGAGAAACAACGAATTTCGAGTATTTTCTGTATTGTTGCAATTTCTATTATTATTTGCATATATCTTTCAAAGAACACATAAATAGTCTCATTAGCAAATTGTCTTATGCTAACTATGCATTCTTTAAGATAAGGAATTTTGTTCCAAAATATATTTTAAAAAACCTTTACTATAGTCTTGTTTATCCTCATCTACTCTACTGTCTTTCAGTTTGGGGTTGTGCAAGTGAATACCTGCTACAACCTCTAATCGTTATGCAAAAGAAAATAATTCGTGTAATATCAGGGCCCCGAAACTACCGTGAACACACAACCCCACTATTCAAAAATTTGTCTATACTAAAACTTAATGATATTTATACCCTAACAGTAAGTAGTCACATCTTTAAATTCACAAATGGAACTGCAAATGAACTTTTGACTAACATACTTGTACAAAACCAAACTTTAAGAACAAACAATCTCCGTAGCACAAATTCCCATACCTTAGACAAAGCAAAATTCACCCTAACGAAATCGCGGAGGGCCATCTCATATAAGGGCATAGAATTGTGGAATAATCTCCCTAAAAATGTACAGGAGTCAATCACCATTGGGTCGTTTCGTAGAAATATCAGAAGCTTCTTATTATCTAAATACTAACGAGGACATTCCTACCCGCGTTAGGTCATATTCTACGTCGAATGGTGACGATTCCTATAGCAGTCATTAATAATTTTCTTTAGCTCTCATAATTTCTCATAGAATTTAAAAGTCAATGATGATAGGGGTTTGATATTATGAATACTAATATAACCATTATTATTATTATTATTATTATTATTATTATTATTATTATTATTATTATTATTATTATTATTATTATTATTATTATTATTATTATTATTATTATTATTATTATTATTATTATTATTATTATTATTTAGATTATGTTGAAATTATTATTAGGATGTAATTATAATGGTAAAATTATTATTATTGTTATTACAATTATTTTAAATTTTATAGCTAATATTAAAAAGATTATTAATAACCACACTATTGGTAATCAAATAATAGTGTTGCATTATTATTATTATTATTATTATTATTATTATTATTATTATTATTATTATTATTATTATTATTATTATTATTATTATTATTATTATTATTATTATTATTATTATTATTATTATTATTATTATTATTATTATTATTATTATTATTATTTTTATTATTATTGTTATTATTTTTATTGTTATTATTTTTATTATTGTTATTTTTATTATTATTATTATTATTATTATTATTATTATTATTATTATTATTATTATTATTATTATTATTATTATTATTATTATTATTATTATTATTATTATTATATTTATTTTTAGTACTGTATTATAGCGAATATTTGAATATATGTTTATCATGATATTTATTATTTTATCAATTTATTAGTAATATTTTATTATTATTATTATTACTACTATTATTATTGTTATTATTATTATTATAGTAACACGAATTAGTATTATTTATTATTATTATTATTATTATTATTATTATTATTATTATTATTATTATTATTATTATTATTATTATTATTATTATTATTATTATTATTATTATTATTATTATTATTATTATTGCTATCATTGTTATTATTTTTATTATTATTATTAGTTATTATTATTATTATTATTATTATTATTATTATTATTATTATTATTATTATTATTATTATTATTATTATTATTATTATTATTATTATTATTATTATTATTATTATTATTATTATTACTGTTATTTATTATTATTATTATTATTATTATTATTATTATTATTATTATTATTATTATTATTATTATTATTATTATTTATTATTATTATTACATTTGGGCTCAATCACTTTTTCCTATTAGCCCTATTCTTTTATATAAATTTCTTTATATTTATTT
>JABUQX010046886.1:40000-47500 GCA_015478945.1 Trachelipus rathkii
AATTTGATCTCTGATAGCCAGAATTTTGTTTGTCTGAATTTTGTTCCACTTCCATTCGGCATTTCAGTGAATCTTTCGCTGTGGCGCTGAAATCGCAAGCCTTTCGAACCAGAGTCTGACACAAATCTTTGATTTCTACTAAACTTTCCTCCTTCGGTATCTATCCTTCTCTATGACTTTCTCTCTGAATTCCTCTCCTGTCTTTACATAGTTGTAGACGACCACCGTTCATCCTTTAAATCTATAAATAGTGGTGTACCTCAGGGTTCTGTTCTATCTATCCCACTTCTCTTCTCCTTTTCATTTATGACTTTCTTTTGCTTCACTTCAACACCTATCCCTCTCTATGCCGACGATCTCCACCCTTCATTCTCCCTTCATTTTCGATAGACGTTCCTCCAAACAACAAATAGACCACGCTAGGAGAGGGGGCGCCCTTGGAACAACTAATCTCTAATCTTTCTCGAATTCTAATTTTGGCATTGAAAAGCGAACAAGGTTGTTTTCAATGTCTCAAAAACTCAGTTCCTTCATCTTACTACTCGACATAATCTTTCACACAACAACAACATCTTCGAAACACACAACTCAAACCTTCGTCCGTCCTTAATATTCTTGGTGTTTCCTTTTTTTCGTAACCTTAATTGAAAGGATGACATTATTTCTCTTTCTAAGCAAACTTTTAAGTGGTTGGGTGTTCTGAGGCACCTTTAGAATTTCTTCACGCAGTTCTAGTTACATTCTCTTGATAGGGATGTCGTTCGCTCCTGTATGGAGTATATCTCACACATTGGGGTGGTTCCACTCACTTAGCTCTTCATGAAAAAGTGGAGTCTAGGGCTTTTCGCCTTATTAACTCTCTCTCTCTCTCTCTTCTCTCTCCTCTCTTCCCTCTCTCTCCTCTCTCTCTTCTCACTTCTCTCTCTCTCTGTCGAATTGTTGCAAATACTCTCTTTATCTATCACTATTACAAAGGACGCTGCTCTTCTGAACTCTTCAAAAGCATACCTCTTCCATTGAGAAGGATTTGTGCTACACGTGATTCTAAACAGTGTCATTATTTCTCTATCTAACTCTCTGTCCCCAGACTTAACCGCTATGCTCAGTCTTACATGTACTCAACTGTGAAGTCTGGAACACACTCCCTTTATCTATTTTTCTAACTACCGTTGACTTGCGCATTTTCAAACGCCGTGTATCGTAGCATGTTGACCTTTAAATTGGATCTGCTTTGGGAACTTCCCCAACTCTGCGTGAATTAAGTAAGCCTTTGGCCCTTGCCCCCAGAGAAGGTATAAAAAAATAGGATCATGTCGTTTATCTGCCTCCACCTCGATATACATGATCGATTTGGCATATGGATTTGAATCACATTCTCATAATTCGTGGAAACTAAAATATGTGTAGAGTCAAATTTAAACTATAGTAATAAAAGCTTCACACCTTTAAAAATATTTTAACAAAAAAAGTTTATATCTATGCAAACTAACGTAACTCAACATAACCTTCCTTAATGTATCATAACCTCACTTAACATAATTTATTTTTACATTTATAATTTATTTCATTTTACCTTTTTTAAAAAAAAAACACGCTTTGGCACCATGCGCGCATTGTACATTTAACTTAAGTTTAACTGGTAGCAGATAACTGACATAAGCCAAAAATATTGATTTGTTACATTTACCTTTAAAATATTATATATATTATATAATTATATATATATATATTATATATATATAATATATATATAGTATATATATATAGTATATATATATATATATATTTAGTAATAATAAAATTGTAAATAAATATAGATTATATATATATATAATATATTATATATGTTATATATATATATATATATATATATATATATATAATATATATATATATATTATAATTATATATCTATATATATAATATAAATACATATATATAATATATATGATATAAATATATATATATATATATATATTATATATATATATTTATAATATATATATAATATATATATATATATTATATATATATATATATATATATATCTTACAGTTCAAAAAATGCCCTTGTTAATGAAAATTGGACTTGACCTAAAGGTTTTTTTATTGTTAATTGTAAATAAGATTAGGGCCAACGATAACCGACTGATATAGCCAAACGCTGTTTGTGTTTTTTTAAGTGACATTTTACTATAGCCCTAGAAACAAAGTTGTCCTAGTTCGTTACGATTTTTAACAATTTAACTGTACTCTTATACTTACTAGTATTCAATTCGTACAATTTTGCTTTAGTTAAAAGTTTTAAATAAAGTAAATGAAATATGTTGGACTGTTACTTGATTTTTTTCTTGCAAATTAGCTTTGAAATACAATTAACGAAGAAGCAGATTTCAACAATATGCACTATTGTTTTTATATCTTTTAAGAAAATATATATTATTAATAAACTACAGTTTCCTAATGCTGTTGCGATGTTTGGATTCTCTGAAGCCCAAAAATTTAAATAAAACTCCCAAAGTAAACACATTACATTAAGGTTGAAAAATGTTAACTGTTTATCGTAACACTTCAATACGTTTAAATAAATATTTATTTTTACTACTCGTACTGTAAACTTAGGTTTGTCAAAGTAGTTTGCTTTAGAGATAATTTTTTTTTTTGTTTTCCTTGTTAATTTTTTTAAACTCCACTGTTTTCCTTCTACCTACTTCCATGTCATGCAATAAATACACTAAAAATAAAACGTTTTCTATTTAATTTCAAAAATTTTTTTTTTAGGTGACTATATATATAATATATATTATAATATATAATATATATATAATATATATATATATATAATATATATATGTATATATATAATATATATATATATATATATATAATATATATATATATATACTATATTAAAATTATTTTATATTATAATATAATATATATATATATTACAAAGGATTTTAGTAAAGTGAGTATTTCTAAGCTTGGACACTTTTTTATTTGTTTGTAATATAATAATAATAATAATATGAATAATCATAATAATAATATTTATAAATTAATGAATATAATAATAATAATAATAAATAATAAATAATAAATCATAATAATAATAATTAATATAATAATAAATAATAATAATAATAATAATAATAATAATAATAAGTAATAATAATAATAATAATAATAATAATAATAATAATAATAATAATAATAAATAATAATAATAAGTTTCTTTGTGACATTTTATGGGCAATTACAAATATATATATATATATTATATATATATAATATATATACTATATATATATAGTATATATATGATATATATATATATATATAGTATATATAATATATAATATATATTATATATATATATAATTATTTATCATAATATTACAAAGGAATTTTTATTAAAAATGAATTTCGTATTTTCTTAGCTTGAGGCTTATTAATTTATTTGTAATAATAATAATAATAATAATGATAATAATAATAATAATAATAATAATAATAATAATAATAATATAATAATAATAGAAAATAATGATAATAAATAATAATAATAATAATAATAAAAATAATAATAATAATTATCATGATCACTAATAATAATAAAAAATAATAATAATAATAATATTATAAAATAATAATAATAATAATAATAATAATAATAATAATAATAATAATAATAATAATAATAATAATAATAATAATAATAATAATAATAATAATAATAATAATAATAATAATAATAATAATAATAATAATAATAATAATAATAATAATAATAATAATAATATGAGATTTACAAGCCTTTTCCAATTTCCTAAAGGTATCAACCGCTTCATGATTGATTTTTTTTAAGGACTATTCTAGAATAGAATAGAACAACTGCTTTCTGAACTTTTAATCTAATATTTCGCCTGGCCACTTCAGGCATTATCAGAGACGAGTATTAGACTAATTTAATGATGAAACAAAATAAAAAATGTTATTTAAATATAAAAATATAAATGTGAAGTAGCAAATTAAAGTTTTATAGCTAACGTTAAATCTAAAATCCTTAAGTATTAATAGTTAAATCAATAGAGAGATTCTATCTAGCCAAACCTAAAAAAATGTCCAAAAAATTTCCATTTCATTGTACTTGATGTTAATAACTTGTCTTGTGCTTCTTTATTAAGAGCGACTCAGCCAGCCTCAATTTCAAAAAAATTTCCTGCTCGGTGTAGTATGTCAAAATTAAAAATGTCGAGATTGGGTTTGGGGGTTCCGTGATCGTTTTTCAAGTGTTCAAAGATCTTACTAGGCCTGTATCTATGTTGTGAGACACGAAGTTTGAGAGAATTAGTAGTATACCCGATGTAAGAGGCATTACAGCCATCTTTATTACAGTGAAATTGGTATACTACATGATTCACATTCTCCTTAGTCCCACTAGTTCTTTCAGAAAACATAGAAGAGTTTCAATGGCTTATAGTAACATCTAAGTTTTATTTCTTTACCGTCAGATTTGGACTTGATGTGATATTGAATTATTTTCCCTTAACCTGATATTTTTCATAATTAAATCTGTCCTATTGTCTGCGTCTGAAAAAGCAAGTCCAAGCTACATCCTTATTATCTCTGCTTTTTTCTTCGAAGAATTTTTTCTAATTTTTAAAAGTTTTAATGATTTTATCTAGTAGATATTGGGGAAAGTTATTATTAGCAAGATTCTGTTTAATTCTTGAGAGCTCTGCGTCAAAACGTTTCCAGTCAGAGCAAATGCGGTACACTCTATGCAGTAAAGTTTTAATTACTGCAATTAAGGAAAATTCGGTATCACATCAATAAAGAGCTTAACATCTTCATCACGTTTGAAGACCACGAAGGTGTCATCAACATATCGTAAATATAGTCTGGGATTGGAAGATTTATTTTTGCTTAATATTAACTATTAATACAAGAAATTCATCGCCGTCCATTTCACCAATATCTAATGCTATAAGTTCATTGAACTTCTTAGCTAAAGGCAAACCTACTACAGGTTTACTAGGAGTTTTTTAAATCTCTTACAAAATTTCACTGTAATAAAGATGGCTGAAATGTCTCTTACATCGGGTATACTACTAATTCTCTCAAACTTCGTGTCTCACAACATAGATACAGGCCTAGTAAGATCTTTGAACACTTGAAAAACGATCACGGAACCCCCAAACCCAATCTCGACATTTCTAATTTTGACATACTACACCGAGCAGGAAATTTTTTGAATTGAGGCTGGCTGAGTCGCTCTTAATAAAAAGCACAAGCCAATTATCAACATCAAGTACAATGAAATGGAAAATTTTTTGAACATTTTTTAGGTTTGGCTAGATAGAATCTCTCTATTGATTTAATTATTACTTAAGGATTTTAGATTTAACGTTAGCTATAAAACTTTAATTTGCTAGCTTACACATTTATATTTTTATAATTTAATTAATATTTTTTAATTTTTGTTTCATCATTTGTTTAATTAATCTAGAACTCGTCTCTGAAGATGCCTGAAGTGGCCAGGCGAAATATTAGAGTTTAAAAAAGTTTCAGAAAGCAGTTGTTTCTAATTCTATTCTATGAATAGTCCTTAAAAACAAATTTCATTTAAGAGCGGTTAATACCTTTAGGAAATTGGAAAAGGCTTGCAATCTCACATTAAATTAAAAGCTGATATAAATTTTCTAAAATAATAATAATAATAATAATAAAAATAATAATAATAAAATAATAATATATAATATAATAATAATAATAATATAATAATAATAATATATAATAATAATAATAATAATAATAATAATAATAATAATAATAATAATAATAATAATAATAATAATAATAATAATAATAATAATAATAATAATAATAATAATAATAATATAATAATAATAATAATATAATAATAATATAATAATATGCATAATAATAGATATAATAATAATAATATAATAATAATAATAATATAGTAATAATTAATAATAATAATAATAAATAACAATAATAATCAATAATAATAATAATTAATAACTAATAAAAATAATAATAATAAATAATAATAATAATAATAATAATAAAATAATAATAAATAATATATATAATAATAAAATAATATAATAATAATAATAATAATAATAATAATAAATAATTAAATGTTTTCCTTTGGACATTTTTGATATATATATATTTACAAATATAAATATATATATTATATATATATATATATTTATATATATATATATATATATAATATATATATATTGTACATAATATATAGACACATTTTTATATAGAAATTTATATAATATATACATATATTATATATATATATATATATATACTATAGATTTATTTGGTCAAGAAATCCGGTTTTGAAAAAAAATTATTTCATGTCATAAAAAAAAACCTTTTCTGTATATAATAAAACAACATAGTGAATTTAGAAACACTTATTAAAGTATAGCGAACACTTACCGATTTCAATGAGTTTTAATAAAACTGTCAAAGCATATGTTGTAAATTAAAAAGGTTAATAAAATTCCTTATAAACAACATAAAATAGAACTTTTGATGGCATGGCACACAATCATTTTTAGCGTACCCCCGACCTCGTAAATTATGGAAAAGATAATAAACAATTTCTTCAATATCCCAAAGAAACATTTTAATTTTTATTTTTATTGTTATTTCATTTGTGGTATTATTATATTGTTACATTTATTCTTATTATTAATTTATTATTATTATTATTATTATTATTTATTATATTATTATTTTATTATATTAATATTATTATTATTATTATTATGTTAATATTATTATTATTATTATTATTACTATTATTATTATTATTATTATTATTATTATTATTATTATTATTATTATCATTATTATTTATATAATTATATTATGAATATGGGCGATGGTTTTTATTATTACTCTAATTTACTATTATTATTTATTATTAATTATTTATTATTATTATTAATTATTATTATTATTTATTATTATTATTATTATTATTATTATTATTATTATTATTATTATTATTATTATTATTATTATTATTATTATTATTATTATTATTATTATTATTATTATTATTATTTTTATTATATCAACTATATATGTATATGAACATAACAAATCTAACATACCGCGCACATTTGCAAGCCTTTTCCAATTTCCTAATGGTATCAACCGTTTCATGATTTATTTTTTAAGGATTATTCTAGAATAGAATAGAACAACTGCTTTCTGAACTTTTAATCTAATATTTCGCCTGGCCACTTCAGGCATCTTCAGAGACGAGTTCTAGATTATTAAACAAATGAAATGAACAAAAATAAAAAATATTAATTAAATCTAAAATATAAATGTGAAGCAGCAAATTAAAGTTTTATAACTAACGTAAATCTAAAATCCTTAGGTAAAAATTAAATCAATAGAGAGATTCTAGCCAAACCTACAAAATGTTTCA
>JABUQX010046887.1:0-10000 GCA_015478945.1 Trachelipus rathkii
TAAAGAGAGATACTCTCTGCTTTCATGCTTTAAACTCTCTGCTTTACTGCTTTAACTTTCTGCTTACTGCTTTAACTCTCTGCTTTACATACCTTTTATCTCTCTGCTTTACTGCTTTAACTCATATTAACATTACATACCTAAAGCAGTAAAGTCAGTAAACTCATATAGAGGTGTTTACTACCTAGGGGATTAGTAAATCTTTTGTTTTACTGCTTTACTGCTTTAACTTTTGCTTTACTGCTTTTTAACTTTCTGCTTACTGCTTTAACTTTGCTTTACTGTTTAACTCACGTTCCAAGTAACGTTATGACCTCTCCTTTTTAATTTTTACTTTTTTTTAATGCTTTTTATTATTATTTTCTTTTTATTTTGTTTAATCACGTTTTATTTTAAAGATGCACTTCTTTTACACAGAAAAACACAGAGTTTTCCTGTAATAATATAATCATTTAATTTAATAAAATTGTACGAAATTTTATTAAAACCTTTTTAATATACGAGTTTTTAAGGGAAGTAAAATCGCGTTTTTTCATTTTAAAGCATTTATTACATAATCAGAAACTATAAAAATCATTGACATACAAATTTTTAGCATCAAAATATATTTAAAAGTTTATTAAAACATACATTATGTATTATAAACATATAATGAAATAAATACAAATAGATTGAGAAGCATTTGGGATTATCGCTTGCTATGATGGAAAATTTTTGTGTGAATTTATTCAATATTAAAACATAAGTAATAAGAAATCTAATTTATATTTTAAGATTCAAAAGAATCACCTTATTGACAGTATCGTTTTTTTGCTCTATAAACGGAAATCCAATGCCCTGTTGAGGTGATGTGACGAGCAATGTATTGAATATGAAGCAGTATCCTTCTCCAACTTTACAGAGTTTATTTCGTTAATAGCAAACAACATCCCTAAAAAGCGAGGTTCATTTTAAACAACACGGATTTTATTTCCTCTTCAATCATCTTTAAATAATTCAAAAGCTACGTTGCGTACTCTGTCCAATTTCAAATGAGTTGAAGGAATGCTCAGTATAGACCAGCTACAGTGTGGGTGGATTGTAGACTGCGACAACCAAAAGAGAGATCTTAGTCGCTAGGGTCCCTTTCTCAAAAATGTTTAAAATGTTATATTGCGTGTACATAGCTGAAAGGGGTCTGCAGTAAGAATCATAGCGATAAATTCCTATTCTTTTTGCGTATTCTTCAAGATTTAAACCGTCCCGTCCTATTCATGTACCATGATACAGTATTGCTATTATAGGTCCGTAAAAAGGTCGAGTACAAGAGAGATAGGTCTCCGTTTACAACATTTCAATAATCACAGTCCGTGAGGCAGTCCATTCACAATGTAAAACTAACCCCTAAGTCCGAAAAGGTGTGAAAATTTTATAGGGTGACTTTTTAATAATTCCCGGAGTAGGCTTCATGTTCCACAATCCCTATTATTACTTTCTGGGGTAAATTTCCGTTCACAATGTTAGGGATATTGATACTCGATATTCCTTGAGTGAAATTAAATATCCTGGTTTCAACTCTCTAATAGGGTACTTTGCTGTGATTCAAAAGCGAATTTTTCAATTTCCAAATGTAGTTGTGGTGATAATTTCACTTTTCTGACATAGAGATAGCCTCCAACAGTTTGAAACGAGGTTCTGGAACATACAGCTGTAGCAGTGGCTTACTTTTTATTTTTAAGAGCAATTTAGGATTTGACCGTGATAAAATGATTCTACTAACGTATCATTACAGAATGGTAGAATAAGTCTTTTCTGAGAGAAGATATCGCCATTTAATCGACGTAAAATTCATAAGTATTATTTATGATTACTGCTTTATCTATATGTGCAGCTTTATTCTTTGAAACTGTAAAAACCACATGAATTGAGATGAGATTTTTTAGCATCGTCTGAATAATTAACAACTGTTCTTTATAGCTTCTATAAGGATAATTAGCCGTGGATGCACCTAAGTGAAGTTTCCGTTAGATAGAACTTCAAACCTGGGGTGAAACATGTATACGGAAATTTGATTACTGTATATACTATATGGGTGCATCGACCCGTAGGGAAGAATTGTACCACACTCAGGTTTTTGTCAATTTCGTTTTACATATAAAAACACATTAGAGGGATCTAAGTACTGATCAGAAATGCCTGGAATATTGAACTCTAGAGGAACATCTGTATTGGTAATTGAATGCAGAGGATTAATACTGATAAAGGTGGACTCGCTAACGCTTAATCTGTGTGAGGGTTCATGGAGAAGAAGATCCAATTCACTTTACAACAATCAGGACTAGAAGGATGAAGGAAATGCATCTTGCATGTGCGAGCTCTGCCCGTATAATGAACATTTTCATGAAAAACCTTACTTATATACACACATCGTATAAAAGTTATCAGTTAGTAATTAAATAATGCAAATACATTCAATACATTTTTTCTTTAGAAGTTTTTTCCGCTTAGGTCTTTTTTCTTAATGACAATCTTTCTTGATCCCTCGACCTTGTCCTGACATTTTACGTCTTATTTTACGTTTAACATCATCCAACATCTCATCTGAAACATCGGCAAAACGTCTTTTTAATGCTGTACGAGGATTATTTCCTGCAGCAATATCTTGAATAGTATGCAAACCTGTTCTTATATCTTTTTTACCTATATATTCCCCGCCTTTCCTGAGTAGAGGCCTTGCACTTCTCCATAGCTTGGCAAAAAATCCACCAAGGCCATACCCCTCTGCATTTTTGTTCCCCTGAATACCCTTTTTTCGTCCATTATTACAGGAGTATCTTTCTTATACTATCTTTACACTGTGAGAGTATTTTAATGAAAAAATATATCTGACTACAACTCTTATATATTCCACTTATGCTGTAATTACTGCATCTGTTTCTTTCTAATATGAACTTTGCATAACAATGCACCGTATGTAAAGGGAAAAGGATTTCCTTCTACATCTTTTATATGCCCGCGTACAAGAGTCAAAATTTGATCTATTCAGAGGTAGATATGAAACATTGGGGAATGTTATAAAACTTTACTCTCTTTGCGGAAAATATACTACTCCTTAAATAAGGAGCTTAAAGTATTGACCTACATATGATGATCAATTATATTTGTAATACATAAGCCATACCTGGATGATTGAGCATACTCGGATGGGGTACACTGTAATAATGCAGTACTCGGATCTGCTTCATCTTTTTGTTCATGTGGAGTCATCCGGTTATTCTCCACAGATAGTATAACCCTCTTCAACATAGTAGCGATATCATGAAGTATATCCAACTCAGCATCACGTCTACGAATATGTTTACGCTGCCATGGCGATCGTTCGAGAAAAAACATGTCCCGGTCTCGTAGGTTTACATTTACTTTTGAACTTAAAGATATTATTACTTTATCTTCATAGGTACGCATTTCAGTTTTGTATACCAAGTCCTTACACATAATACTCATATCAAAGAGAACGTTTAAATGACTAAAAATAGCAGGCACCGATTTAAAATATGACCTCCGCAAAGTAAATTTCTTCAAAGAAGTATTCTTTTGTAGCAAATGATGCCGTATTCAGCTTTTTGGCAATTGTAGTCCTTTTCAGATAACGAGTATCTTCCACTTGTAATATACTTTCAACACATTCTACACTTCTGTACACCCCCATCCAGAATAGATTGTGAGGTAAATTTTCTATGTCCGTATTTAATATCATTTCAGCACATAATCCTACTTCGTATACCTCTTTTTCAAGTTGTATAGGATTCATTAGCACAGTTGTAAAATCCGAGAGTTTATTATCAGGAATGGTAAATCCAAGTTGGAGGCCTGAAAGAAGGCCAGAAGTTATATAAAGTGATCTACACTCTCCATGATTATAAAGGACAACTGATTAATGATTCTTAACTTCACTTGCTTTTTATAATAAGTATTAAACCTTGGCAGGATATCCCCTCACATTTTTCACAAGTACACTGCTATTTTTTTCCTTTACCTCATCGTAGCTAATATTTTTTCATTTTATATTCTATGATTTACAGGATTGAACCTTACTTTTTTGTATTTCCTCCTTTTTATAAAATCCGCCTTTTATTTTTTCACCATTTAAATCTTCCAGATAATATAACTTAAAACTATCACGACTGAATGGTCGGATATTGTGAACTTTAAAACTTCCGTAGTCCAACCGGATTCATATCCTTTTCTAAACCTTTCTTCCTGTTCGAGAATACTCTTACATAATGCGTTTACCTTAATCTGAAAATTATGCTTTTATTTGTTCCTTTTCACCCATATGCGCCATACGTCCTCTAGTTTTTGACATTTCTACGGAGTGACTTTATAGTTCTATGGTAAGAACTGTTATAAGAATAACCAGATCGTCCAGAATATCAATATATTTAAAAGTATTCATTTTAGGTAAAAACTATGCATTGCGTTCTTTTAATAGTACGTTGGACTTCTTTCAACTATTGCCGCTTTGTTTACGGAAAATGTATTGTAATAGCTTATACATACTCCCAGAGCAGCTCCTGAAACTTTTCGCCCCTTGAATCCATTCCCTGGAATCTGTTCCAAATGATTTAGGTGTTTCTCGTCCCTCGTCTCTATAATTCAAGTACGAGCATCGCAACTGTAAGCTGATTCTTTATCTTTTAATTTGGCTTCAACCCACAAGTATCTAGAGTATACGTCAATTGTAAAAAAGTATGTAATTAAAAACCTTCATTATAAGAGCTGTATTAATCATTTCCGATAAATCTAACTGACATATGCTATCGAGCTGCGGAGATATGGTTTTCCGTGTAGGAAATTTTTTTCTTACAGGTTTATGTAAAGTAAATGCCTCTTCACCCTCAAAATATGCTTTTAACTCTTTTTTCTCAATATTAGAATACCTAAAAGCAAACCTAGTGAAACCCCAAAACTATTTGGCTCCCTCAGATTGAAGTAAACTTATCAACTACCTCCTTCGCCTCCATGTTGTCCTACTGACACACGTGTAAGCGGTATATATATAATATATAATATTATTATATATATATATATATATATATATATAATATATATATATATATATATATATATATATATATATATATATATATTTGTCACAAAAATGTTATATAAAGTCCCAAGGGATAAAGAAAAGAAAAAGATTTAAAATAACATTTATTTATACACAAACATTACAGCTAAATAAATATATATGATAATGCATAATTACGATTTAATCCAACTATGCCTATTATAAGGTGTTTTTCTTATTCGTCCTCTGGTAACACGTTTAAATTTATCTGATGCGTAAGAAGTGCCTGATGGACTTGAATCAGGTCTTGGCGTAACGGGGATATTATCTAAGTCTGCTAATCTCGTTGTATTTAAGATTAAACTTCTGGAAAATTAATAGTCTGAAGCTTCTTTGTTTGGATATCATTCCTCCTTTCAGGCCTTTCTTCCAGTTACGTGAGAGATAAGCTATCAAATCCACAATATTTGATCTTTTAACTATTTAATCATCAATTACGATCTGCCCTGCTTCATTCAAAAGAAATATGGTCTTTTAAAATATTATATAAAGCTATTCCTGATTACGCCCTCTATTAGGTAAGCTCTCCTCTAGGGATATTTTTTAAATTTATCTTCATTTTTCACTTCAAGTTTTACTTCATTAGGTATATCTACATCATTCGGTTAGCGGGTTACGTAGGGTTGGATGTAGGTGCAATCTTTGAAGATCTATCAATTTTTGTAAGGCATCTTGGTATAAGATGACGAGTGCAATATTTAATGTCTGAAATTTAATATCCTGTTACACTTCTTTCTCTATTTGGGTATCCGTCAACTTTAAGGATTCATATAAGCTAGGAGTAGAGGCTGCTGAAAAAGCTAATGAGTTCGTTCACAATATAAGGATTCTGTTGGTTCAGCTGTTGTTGCTGATGTGAAAGAGGAGTTGTAATGCATTGTGTGGCAATATCTGTGTGTATGGGGGTTGTGAATGATGAAAATGTAATTGTGGATTTTGCGCAGTGTGCAGCAATAACTGGCCATATTGAGGTTGTGAATGATGAATCTGAGTAACTGAATTCTGTACAGATGCTGTATTATTATACTTCATTTTCTCATACTCATTATATGGAAGTACAGCAACCTTCTTCATTATGGGGACAACCACTTAGTTATCAGGGGAGCTATTACGGAGAAGAGTAATGGCAGGAATACTCCTCCTCTCCTGTACGTAACTTTCTTTTATTTTTCAGATTTTTAAAGTTGGGGGAGAGTTTTTTAATGATGTTTCTATAAACGCTCCGTAGCTTTAAAACCTTCTGAGTCTGTTTAAAGACATTTCCCTTTTATTAGATTTTAACAGACTTCACATACACACCGGATGAATTTCTCCTCCTCACTAATTAGTTTACGTTTATCAGAAAGGTTTCAGCTTTTTAAATTTTTTTATAAGAGGTAATTACTTTGCAACTAGAACACTCATTATTCAGGTATGTATACAGTTCCTATCTCATAGGGAAGAAATGTTGGTACGGAGCAGCACTCTGTGCGGTGTTTTTGGGGTGAAGTTCACACATCAAATAACCGTGGGGGATTGAAGTAACCTCTTTATATACTTTTAAGAACTCTTTCCTTTGAAAGGGAAACATTTGAGTTGCCAAATACATTAATTTGACTCCTGTCTCTTCTCTGGCCAAACAACAGTAAATACTGTGTGTTTAAAGAAACCCTTCGCATATGCTTGCTTTGATGAAAAATATTCTGCGTTATGAAAAACACAGAGATATTTAGATGGTGGGAATAAACTGTGAACGCTTCTGCTATTTTCCAAATTCAATTTGGGCATTAAATCATCTAATACAATAATTTTGTGGCCTTGTATATTGTCCAGCGATCTAATATTGTATATGCCTTCATGAAATTGAAATTTATTCTTTATATTCTTTAAATTTTTCCTGATCAAACATTATAACACCATATAATTTTTACAGGGGTTTGTTCAAAATCTCCATTTCCTTTAAAATATTTTAATATAGAAAGGGTTTTAACCAACTATCCTGTCGGCCCAGCTACAGAACATGCTAGCGGCTTGCGAACGTAAATTTCTCCACATCCATACTCTTCAAGTAGATAATGAATAATGAGTTTAATTAAAGTTGTAATAGCAGTAAAAATATGTTTTAAATAAAATTTCGTACGAATTTTTATTAAATAAAAATGTTTATATAACAGAAACTCTGTGTTTTTATTCTTACATTACAAATTTAAAAATAAAAGTATTAAAAACAAAATAAAATAGTAATAATAAGAAAAAGTAATAAAAAATAAAAAATATAAAAGGAAAACATAATGTTAATAATATATGAGTTAAAGCATAAAGCAGAAAGTTAGCAGTAAAGCAGAAAAGTTAAAGCAGTAAAGCAGAAGTTAAAGCAGTAAAGCAGTTAAAACCAAAAGCATACTAATCCCCTAGGTGTTAAGGTTAACACCTCTATTGATTTACTGATTTAACTCCCCTTAAGGTATGTAATGTATATGAGTTAAAGCATAAAGCAGGAGTTAAAGCAGTAAAGCAGAGAGTTATAGCAGTAAAGCAGAGAGTTAAAGCAGTAAAGCAGAGAGTTAAAGCAGTAAAGCAGAGAGTTAAAGCAGTAAAGCAGAAGTTAAGCAGTAAAGCAGAGAGTTAAAGCAGTTAAGCAGAGAAAGTTTAAGCAGTAAAGCAGAAAGTTAAAGCAGTAAAGCAGTATAACAAAGAACAAACTAATCCCCTAGGTGTTAGGTAATCAACACCCCTCATTGATTTAACTGATTTAACATCCATTAATGAAAGTATAATGTTTTAATAAAATTTCGTACAATTGAGTAAAAATGAATGACTCATTATAATATTTTGAAAGAAATTCTTTGAATAGTTTACAATTGATTATCATATTTTTCGTGGTTCGCGCGGGGAATTTTTGGCGTCTGCGGACCGCACGCGGCGGCGGGTACGCGGGATATGGCGCCTGCGGGCGCACGCGGCGGCGGTTACGCCGAAATATTGCGCCTGCGGGCGCACGCGGCGGGCGGAGAATATTGCGCCTGCGGGCGCACGCGGACGGCGGTTTCGCGGGAGGGCTGACCTGCGACGCGGACTCGTGAAACGTTTGCGGTCACTGTCTCAAATGTGTAGCTCTTTAGATTTATATGATGTAGGGTAGAAAAGGTTAGAAAAATACTAACTTCATAGTAGGAAGCATTCTAGCAAGTTGTAATATACACCATTCGAATCTCATACATGCTTAATAACCTTAGGGGTAGACACCCCTATTAGGGCTATTTCTAGCTCAGGAGAGGTAGAAAAGGCTTGAAAAAAGTGGCAAACTCAGTTGGCACTATGTGGCAATCACTTGGCACTATGTGCCACTCACCTTGGCACTCATTAGCACTCACATTTGGCACTCATTGGCACTCACCTGGCACTCACACTGGCACTCATAGAATACTCATAAGAACACTAATAGAACATCATAGATACTCACCTTACGGTGATTGGGAGCCATTAAAGTTGAGGCATCAAAGTTTGGGGCATCAAAGTTGTAGGGGCACGTGTAGGCTAAGTGAAGGTTGGGTGGAGTCAGGTGTAGGTGTAGGTTGGGTGGAGTCTAGGTTGCAGGTGTAGGCTAGGTGAAGGCTGGTTGGAGGCTAGGTGTAGGTAGGCTAGGTGAAGGCTGGGTGGAATCTAGGTTAGGTGTAGGCTAGGTGAAGGATGGTGGAGGCTAGGTTGTAGGTGTAGCCTAGGTGTAGGCTGGGTGTAGGCTATGTGTAGGCTGGGTGTAGGCTGGGTGTAGGCTATGTGGAAGGCTGGGTGTAGGCTATATGGAGCTAGGTGTGTGTGAGTGTGTGGTGTGTGTGTGTGTGTGTGTGTAGATGTTACGAAATATCAAAAAATAGGGCTAAGCCCCTAAAGGTGGCCATAAAAATTAGGGTGCCAAAATTGACCCCATGGATGACCAAAGGTTGGGTCCGAAAAAATTAGGGTGGGACATGTACAACGTTTGCTTGACGCAACCGTTTGGCGCAACCCTTCTTCGAAGGGTTGCAAAAATAGGGTTGCCGACTTCGAAGGGCTGCAAAAAATTAGGGTTGCCAAAAAAAATAGGGTTTGCCCAAAAATTAGGGTTGCAAAAAATTAAGGGTTCTCAAAAAAAATTTGTTCTCAAAAAATTAGGGTTCTCAAAAATTAAGGTTGCCGAAAAATACCGTGGGCCAAATTTGACCCATGGAAAGACCAAAGGGTTGTTCGAAAAAAAGGTAAAGTCCAAAAAGGTAGGGCCCAGAAAAGGTCAAGGTCAGGTAATAAATTTAGGCTTCAAAAAAAGGTCAAAGCCCAAAAAGTAAAGGTCAAAAAAGGTCAGGACCAGGTAAAAAAGTGGGCTCAGAATAAGGTCAAGGGGAAGGTAAAAATCAGCGTTGGTTCATTTGACCCTCGTCGTGCGAATGTACTCCCTACTACTAACCACCTTCATAAGAAGAATTATTAGATGTTTTGAAGAGAGTGAGCATTGTCACGATAAGTGGCGGTTTCTTCCGGAGGCTGCTAAGGAGTTTTATGCAATGGCTAGCAGCCTCCTGCCGCCTGACCCAATATATTATATGATATATATATATATATATATATATATATATATATATATATATAATATATATATATATATATATATATAATATATATATATATATATATATATAATTATATATATTATATATATATATATATATATATATAATATATATAATATATATATATATATATATATATATATATATATATATATATAATATATATATATATATATAATATATATAAATATATATAATATATATATATATATATATATATATTATATATATATATATAATAATTTTGGAACCTATTTTGTAAATATGCAAAGACATGCGCTTTAATCAAAGTGTTTCTTTGAAAATT
>JABUQX010046887.1:17500-35000 GCA_015478945.1 Trachelipus rathkii
AGTTATTATCGAAAAAGTTACTATTTTATATACAGTTTAAAAAATGACGCATCTTATTTCAGTTATTACTAAAATTGTTTTATATTTTGAAATGAGACAAATGTATCACTAAAAAGTGATTTTATTTTTATTTTTATTTTTTTTCTTTAGAAACGTTATGTTTCCATGTAAAAAAGACTATAATGCGGCGAATTTGAATGCATAAAATTATTATCTATTTGTTAATTTTTAGCCTATACCTTTCAACATACTCGAAAGTAAATTGAATTTGGAATGAGAATTTCTTGGCATGTGCAATGAAAGAATAATGCTTTTGTATACTTTTATATATATGGCCATGGCCACCCTTCAAAATAACCAGTACTCATCGTGGTGAAGTGTGTATTTGCTTAGAGATATATCATATACCAAGCATGCTAACACGACATCTCTGGTCTGGAAAAAGACCTGGCAACCTAATCTAGCTCTGAATTTAATCTACCCTTTTGGTACAAAATTCGTATTACACTGGAAATATTTAAACATTAGAAATTTTAGAACAGGCATGAATATGAAACAAAAATAAGACGAATAGGAAACAAAACACAGAAAGAAGTGAAAGCTACATGGGCCGATTATGGAACTTCCATCCCCAGCCTTTAGAAAATAATTTAGAATAAAAAGAAAATAGAACACAGGGACACAAATAAAGATTTCCATGTTGTCTAACCGTAGTTACATATTTATAATAAGCAAATCCTTTTTTCATTTTATTAATTTTTTTTTTTACACTTCAACTGCTATTTCAGTCAAAGTCTTAAATTATAGAAATATGAAATAAGAATAAGAATGAGCAATTAATAACAGTGTCATTCTAAAAGAACCATCCCGCCATCAATGTGTCATACAATTAGAGCTATAAAAATATAAATTTACACCTATATATATTTTTTTACAGTATAGGGCAGAGCCCTATAGGGGGTGTACTCAATTTATGTCTGAGTAAGACGAAGCTAAGTCTAAGGAGAGGATAGGTCACATTTGATATTTCTATAGACCTATATTTCCTTTACCTCAATTGGAGATGAAAGAAAGATTTTCTAACTTCAGTTATGTCTGATACATCATTCATTTATTCATTTTCAGTGCCAAAAAATGTATCGAGGTAATTTATTTAACTTTTTCTTTAAATTCTCAAAAAATTTATCGAAATTATTGTTGCTGTATTATAATTATCAACCTTTATATGGTCATATCTGTCATCACTTCCAGTTTCCGCAATATTACTAAAGTCAAATAAAATTTTGTTTGTATCAGCAGTTCAGCACCATCTAATTTCTTCGAAGAATCCTTTTTTCCTTCATCAGAGGAGCATTCTTTCAACGCTTCCTAATCAGCTTTGTTATGAGTTCTCACAACTTTCTGAACAACTTATCTCTTAAACTTTATCTAGAAAATATATTAGATCAGCGCAAATTGCAAGAGCTTATTCAATCACCACAGATTTTTTTTTCTTAGATTTTTTTTTTGAAAAAGAATTATAAGGTTTTAAAAGGTGATATATAAGTACAATTGTGAATCTAAATTAGCCTTACCTAAAGTAGTTTCAATTCATAGCTGGAGTAGGTTGCCAGGTCTTTTTCCAGAAGAGAGTCGTGTTAGCATGCTTGGTATATGATATATCTCTAAGCAATACACACTTCACCCCGATGCGTACTGGTGCATTTTGAAAAGTGGCCTATATATAAAGGTATACATAAGCATACTGACCAGGAATGCCAAGAAATTCTCATTCCAAATTCAATTACTTTTGAGTATGTTTGAAGGTATAAGATAAAGGAATTTAAAAATGAATATTTTAACGCTCAAATTCACGCATGTAGTCATATTTTAATGGAACATAACGTTTCTAAAGAAAAAAATAAAAATAAAAATAAATCACTTTTAGTTGATACATTTGTCAATTTCAAAATATAAAAATTTTCGTTAATAACTGAAACAAGCCTTTGGCTTGCTCCTAACGGAGCAAGACTTTTTCGATAATAACTGAAACAAGAATTTCGTCATTTTTCAAATGTATTTGAAATAGTAAAATTACTATTTAATTTAAAAAAAGAAAATAAAAGGTTATAAATAAACAATTTTACTTAAATTAATTTTTAACTCTTTTAGAATTATAAATGGGAACGATTCGATCTTCATATGTGAAATTGGAGGGAGAATTTTGATAAAGGATAATAAATTTGCACATAATTTTCTTAATTTCATTTGATCTGCATCAAATGAAAGGCTTTTAAAATGCAGCATTGGGCGAGCTCTAAAACGTCGATTTAAGGGTTTTTCTATGTTTTTATCCATTTTTTTATTAATATTTGAAAGCCAAAAATTTCCTTTACAGTTTTTCATAATGGGCACATAACCTCTGTCGAAATCACTTGAAAAATGAACAACACAATGATTTGCTCTTTTATATAAAATATATAACTACGAATTTTTGATATCTGCTTCTAAATTGAAAGCAAAACCCATTTTCCAGGAAAATCAAAATTTTTTTGCAAATAAAATTTTCTAATAACTTTTTTTCCTGTTCATTCGATCAATATAAAATTTTCAGAGTGAGATGCACCTATTCATTCAGATAATTTTTTTTTGTAAACCAACCATTTTTTTCTCCATTGTCCAGAATGAATTCTTATTATTTACTTTATTCCCATAAGTTGTTAGATAAGCAAAAAATAATCTAAATAAAATAGTTGAATCCCCTCCAATATTACATAATAATAAAAAATTCATATTTATCGGATGCAACTTGCGCCTAAAAAAAAATCAATGCTACATCCGCAATGTTTTTTTTCCAAAAAAAATAAAAAAATAATGCACCATGCGGAGGAATTCAGTACTATTAGGAATTGATGGCTGATATAAAAAATTCCCGTAATAATTTTTTAGATAATAGTCACATGACTTCATTGTTCAAGTTTAAAATTATTTCTAGAAAAGGTTTTTCCTTCCGTTCAAATAAGTGTCAGCAACATGGGTTTTCTTCAAATGAAAAAAATTAAATTAATAATGTCTCAGATAATATGCTAAAAATTTAAGCTTTAGATCTCAAAAGAGCTGCATTTTGCTTTTTATTTGGTTAAACCTATTGAAAATTAAAAATGTTATGCTCAGATTTAAGTTTAGGTGGTTTTTTCTGTTTAGGAAACCCTAAAAATCGAAGCCTCTTATAAAATAGCATCAAATAACCTAACAGTGACAGTAATCGAATAAAATATATGTATATTTATATTTAGTTTTACCTAGTTTTTATCACAATCTAAAATGTTTTCATTTACCTTAATGAAATTTCCCATTCATTAATTCACTTATTTATTTATTAATTCTTTTGCTTTTTACACGTTCCCGTCACTCTTGAGCAGGGTTCTTTTAAAGGAAGAGGCAGATAGAAATGAACAATAAATCTATCAAGCTCAAGTTAACTCTAATCTTTCAGGCGGGAGACTATAGAAGTTTTAAAACGTTGAATATTAAATACAGCAGAAAAATAACTGTCAAAAGTACTACATAAATTTTAAGGCGCTGAATAAAGTAAGAAAATAAACGATTACTAAAGTACAGAGCCTCTGTGGACCGGAAGTAGTTAATTTCATTATCGTGTGGGTGGCATGGTGTAATGGCCTCAACAAATATAATGAAAATGAAAAAGAAATGAATGCATTTGCAGTTGGCAATTTAGTGAGGATCCAATATTGGAGATTCTAAGACCCCATTTTAGCCCTCTTTAAATTATTTAAATAAAATACAATGCTTTTCTTGTTACCTGAGATATTTCCAACGTTATCTTGATCCTTTATCTGGATCGTCTCAATAGGATTACTTTTTGTTCTTCATTATTTATTCTTTATTTTTTTTTTGCACACTATAAAAAGGCCTCTCTCTCTCTCTCTCTCTCTCTCTCTCTCTCTCTCTCTCTCTCTCTCTCTCTCTCTCTCTCTCTCAACATCTGCCTGCAAATTTCTTAAGGAATACCTACGCTGCACCGTCTTGACACTAAAACATTCTTTCGAATTTCAATCCTCCCTTACACATTGCAATTGCATAATTATTACAAAAACTATAGCTTTTATAAAACACTTAAATATTTACTTATTCTCTAATGTAATATATTACAGATTACCATCACTCACGGGCTGTGCCCTTTTCAAAGAGAGGCAGAAAATAAAATACATGAAAACCCACCCAAGCCCAAGCCTAACGCAAATCTCTTAAGTGAGAGCAGACGTGAACTTAAAGGAGAGGAAGATTAAATACAATTGGAAAAACAGAAGATGGCAAGAAGTTCTACAGAACAGAAGTAGCTGGAAAGAAAGAGGCATCACAACAAACCAGTCATGCAACATCACCCTCGTCAGTATCCCTCAAATCTTTCTTCTCCTCTTTTAATGAATAATTTATACATGAATAATTTCCTTTACACTAGGTCCTCCCTAGAGTCGCTCCAAGAAATTTTCCATCTGGCCACTTCTTGAATGAAAGAAGGTGGATTCAATCTTTGCTCTTGGAACTCAAATAGTTCGGAACTCAGGGATCTATTTGTGGAGTAAGACAAAATTTCGAAATATCAATGCTCTGAAGAAAGAGTACTTGGGTATCTTTTTGAAATTTCGTCCGATTTACTTCGACTGAGTGACTTTATTCTCGGCAGTGTCATTTCAAAGAGGCAGCTTTCAAGTGAAATAGCTAAAGTATTTTACACCCTCTCCTTGTTCTCACCCGTTACCATTCGAGGACGTCTCCTTATGAAGAAGACGTTGGAACAAGAGATGGGGTGTGATGAAGAAATAGACCAGGATAAGAAAAACTCCCGGGAAAAGCTACGCCTCGACTTGAACTCCTTAAAAGAAGTGACATTTCCTAGGTCTTGTTTTGAATCTGAAGATCCCGAATTGCCCATGAATATTTTTTGCGATGCAAGCATAACTTGTTTTGGATTTGTTGTATATATTTCGTCACCCACAAAAGGTCCAAACATTTTGTGGTCAAAAGGTAAAGTTGCTCTTTGCAAAGGGAAGAACCTAGCCTAGTCTCGAGCTTCTTGCATAATTTTTGCTCTCAAGTGTTTACAGCAAGTTTTGACCATCTTTTCGAACGCTGCAAATATTAGAACATTGCATATCTTCTCTGATTCGCAAATCACCATCGCCTGGATTCGATATGGAGGGAAAAAAACAAAAGCATTTTCGTCAGGAACAGAATACAAGACATCCAACGGATGACTTCTTTGCAACAAGAGCATTCCCTAAAGCCAAAGTTTCACTTTGTCAGATAGGAAGACAATCACACCGACTTACTGACTAGAGGAATTTCATTGACGGATTTTAAGAAGAAGAAGTACGAATTCTGGTCAAAGATCACAAAATTCATGAGTGTAGAGTTCCTACTCAGTGTAGCACTAATGGAAAAGGTTAACTTGCTTTATAAAAACAAAGAGATAGAATGTGCTCCTCCGTGATAAAAGAATCTTAATGGTTTTGAGAAAATTATCTTGGCTATTTGAATTGCTAGCTACGAGACACCTCTACAATGAGAAAAAATTATTATTTTCTTTAAATGGTGTAGCCTTTATTGAGGAAGACGTGAATAGATATAAAAGAATGTAGAAGTAAGAAAATGGTGTGAGAAAAGGGAGTCCAGATTGAAATGTAGCGTTAAATTTGCTTATTCCGTCAAAAATACTACAGATGCACTACCTACTAAAGTATAACAGAAAATTACATTAAAATACGTTGAGATTGAACGTTAGCTTCTAAATTTGATTAATAAAAATAAGAAAAAAAAGAGAATACCTATTATATTTCAGAGAAGTCGCCGCATTCCAAGATTCCGGTTGTCAATTAAGTTAAAAGATATATATATAATATATATTAAGTGCAGATAAATTTGTATATATATAATATATATATATATATATATAATAATATATATATTATATGATATATATAAATATAATATATATATATATAATATATATATATATAGTTATATATATATATATGCAGTGCAGATAAATTTGATCAAAAATTTTGGATAAAGTAATAAATCAGAGATTACTAATCTGAAACGTGATAATAGACAACGTTTAATGCACAAATGATGAACAACACCTACCATTGAATGAAAATTGAAATTCGAACATAAGTAAGATGGAAGAACTTGAAATATTCTGCCTGAGCCTTCAAACAATTTAGATCCGAATAAGAATAGGAGGTAAGACTTAAAGGAAATGTTAATAGAGACTAAGACTGAACAGAAATTAATGAGATGAGGAAACCTTTCCTCAGAGTGGGTTTGCATGTTCATAACTTTGCTAGTAAAAAACAAATAAATGATGGTGAAAAGAAAAATAAAGGTTTGTTTATATATATATATATATATATTTATATATAATATTATATATATAATATATATAATATATATATATATAATATATATATATTATATATATATATATAATATATATAAGTAAAAAATAAAAGAAAGAAAAAAAAAATATATGTTTATATATATATATATATATATATATATATATATATATATATATATATATATATATATATTATATATATATATATATATAGTATATATATATATGTATATAATAATGATATATAGATATATATTAATTATAAGATATATATATATATACTATAGATATATATATATATATATATATAAAATTAGATATAGAGATATAAATATATATATAAATAAGAAGAAATATAGTATGAAGAGAAGATATAGAAGTATAAATAAAATTGTCATTTGCAGTGTAATATATTATAAGAAATGTATATAATATATATATAGATATAGTAGATATATATATATATAGTAGAGAGAAAGAAATATAGCAATATATATATATAATATATAGATATATGGATATAATAGATATAATATATATATGATATATAATATAATATACATATAACTACTTCATAGTATTTTCAGCATGATACATATATACTATATATATACTATATAAGATTGTGCCTAAAGCACAGATAAGGATCTCACGCGAATATAAATATCCAATTTCAAAGTTAAAAAGAGAGTATTCGCTCTTGCTGTGCTCTTTTAGGGAACCCAATCTATATATAATATATAGTAAAGATATTATTAGGTTAATAATTTATTATAAATATAATAACTATATAAAACAAATTATTATTTTATTATTATTTCTACTCCTAACTATCTTTTAATTGATACTCATCTCTCTCATCTCTCTCATCTCTCCTTAATCTCTCTCTCTCTCTCTCTCTCTTCTCTCTCTCTCTCTCACTACCTACCTACCTATCTATCTATCTATCTATCTATCTATCTATCTATCTATCTATCTATCTATCTATCTATCTATCTATCTATCTATCTATCTATCTATCTATATATATATATCTATTGGATGACTCGATAACGCCGATTTTAAAGATAAATACGGAAATTGTTGTGATTTCAATAATTATAGACCGGGGATGATGTCATCTGTCTCTCTAAGTTTGTTGAATATGAAATTCTGAATAGGATCAAAGATTGGGTCATTCTGGATGATAGGTAACATAAATTTGGAGACAATTACTAAACAGAGACCGCGATCATTGTTTTGAAGGGAACTGTTGCATAATACATCAAGGGAGGTTCAGTCATGCATGCGGCATTCTTAGACCTTTCGAAGGCATTTGACAGAGTCAATCTTGATATTTGAGTTTAAAGGCTGGATAATTTAAAAATTCCTTATATAATATATAATATTTTAGTGCATATTTACAACAATTGGTTTGATCATGTTAAGTTTAGAAATAGTTTATGAAATATATTTGAAGATAAAAAAAAATGGTGTTAGACAAGGAGGAATTTTGTCATTTTGTCATTTTGTATGTATATAGATGAACTTACAAAAGAAATGATAAATAGGAAAATTGGTGCTAGATTAGATATGAACATGTCTAACGTTATGTACGCAGATGATCTGGTTTTGTTAGCTCCCCTAATAGAAGGACTACAAAAGATTTTAAATATAACGGAAAATGTAATTGAGAGAATATGTTCGAAATTAAAAGTAGACAAAAGTACAGCAATTGCGTTTTGTAATAGATCAACTAAAAATCTTTCTATCTATCTATCTATTTATCTATCTATCTATCTATCTATCTATCTATCTATCTATCTATCTATCTATCTATCTATCTATCTATCAATCTATCTATCTATCCATCTATCTATCTAAAAATATATATTACTTCCAAGGGAGTGACTTAATTTAAAACAAAAATGTATTTTATTTGCATAAATATACTGGATAAAAAACAAACAAAAAAAAACATGCATAATCATTTTTTCCAGGAGGAAAAAAAACTCTTTAATTAGCAAAACAAGTCTAATATGTTTTTACAATTAGCGTTAAAATATAAACAAACAGATTTACAGAATTTTCTGTATGTTCCGTAAATTTCCCTATATGAGTTTTTATGCCTTTACTTATATTTAGCATAGAGCCAGGATACTCTAAGCTGGAAATTAATTTTTGAAATGAAAAAAAAAGTATCCACTGCAAGGAAAAAATAATGGTATGTATTTATATATAGTAGTAGTAAATATTATTATGATAGATGGGTTATTAATATCTAAAATGAATATATATATATATATATATATATAGATATAATATATAAAAAGCGAGAGAGCTGGTGTGCTAGTAGTTATCTCTTCTCCTTCTTGCTTCTCCGCTTCATGGATGGTTGCTTGATGTTGTCTTGAAGACTGTCTCTCTTGTAGTTGGATATTAAAACCTTTTCGTTTTAATTTTTACTGAATATTTGTTATAATCACATTCGATTTTTATTCAAGAAACTTTTTGCAATGCTTACGTTTTCAAGAAAAAAAAAAAAAAAGGTTTATACTAAAACCTTGTTGCTTTAAATTCTTGCGAGGGTAATTCTGCCAATGAAATCAATTTTGAGGGAAGAAAATAGATTATAGCAGCGAACTCATTTTGGACAAAAAATCTAATATAATATACCAAATATTTAAAAAACAAACTTTATATTCTAATAAACAGACTTATCCTTAACATAATCAGTGTAGAAATAATTTTTAATGATATATGCTATAAGTTATAATTTAAGCAAGAAAAAGTATTTTTAGATACAATAGGTTTACATAATTTCTATGCTATCACGTTTTCTTTAACTTTTATTTAGAGAAAATTAAAAAAAAAATTATGGATCACACTTCAAAGCATTTATTATTTTTTAAACACATAGGGGTATTACATATGACTTTCGCTAAACATTTGTATTGTGGGCACTATATATATATATATATATATATATATATAATAATATATATAATATATATATTATATAGTATATATATTATATATAATATAATATATATTATATAGTAATATAGTATATGATATAGTATATATATATATATATATATATTATATATATATAATATATATTATACATATATATATATATATATATATATATATATAATACTATATTATATATAAGTATATATATATATATATATATATATAATATATATATAATATATATAATATATATATATATTATATATTATATATATATATATATTATATATTCTACCCTAATAGCTTACTCCTGTACCTCAAACAATAGGATAGCTACCAAAAAACTGAAAACATTTTTAAATTCAGCGAGCATTTCAATGCAGGAAACCAAAAAAATATTTTCAAATTATTAATAACACCTCTAAATATTATAATTTATTAGTGAAAATATACTTTTACGGTGAATAACATCTTTCGCCTGGCAGTTGGGGGCATCATCTGAGGCAGAGGAGGAAGACGAGACAAGAATTTTTTTTTTTTTTATTTACTTCGTGAATGAAAAACATCATTTTTAAAGAAAATTTTTATTTTTTACTTGTGAATGCAAAATATCAATTTTTTTATAAATGTTTTCGGTACTAAAATTTATTGTGGTATATTTATTATATATTATATATAATAATATAAACTATATATAAATATTTATAATATATATTATTTATATATTATTAATATAATTTATACACGTTAGGTCAATTAGGTTAGGCTAGATTGAGTTAGGTTAGTTAGGTTAGGTTTAGTTTAGGTTAAGGTTAGGGTAGGTAACTTATTTGCGTTAGGTTTCTTGTTCTGTGGTTCCGTTTTAGATTTAATAAAAACTTAATGAGTTATTAACTGTTAAATGAATAAAATCTTTCTTTGCTCATTACTGGTACTTAAAAACATTTACCTGATCCTCTTATGACTCGATCGAAGTTTTTCATCATTCGTCGCTTTTATATTTTCGTTTTTACAAACAAAAATAAATATTTCAATTGAAAATCAAACCACACATTTATCATGATTTATTATTATTATACTTTCTTTTATACCATTAATTATATCTCTTGTCTCTACTACATAAATTTTGTCTGATTTTCAAAATGTATTCAAAGTTTTTATTGTAGCTACCCGCAGTTTTTTTAAACAGGTTGTCAGCTATTCGGAAGACCCTTACTTTGTATATAAATATATATGTATATATATATATAATAATAATATATATATATATAAATATAATATATATATATATTATATATATATATATATATATAAGAACATGTTAAAGTGACCCTAAATAATCACAAAAAGAAAGCAGAAAAAGGATAAAATTGGAGAAATGGCACAAGAGTAATAGAATTTAAACTAATTTACATCGTTTGAAAAAGTTTTGAGTCTCTCAATGCAGAGAAATTTAAATTGCTTTTGATTACTCGTGTGTTCAGAAGTGAACAACTCATTATTTAAACACAAAGTGAACGATTACTTGAACTCAAAGTGAAAGAATCATTACGCAAAGTGAACGACTCAACTGAACACTAAAGTGAGCAACTACTCATTATTTGAGCACGTAAAAGAAGTTTGAAATTCAAAAAGAAAAGTTTTCAAACTTTTGATTTTAATTTTAAACTTGAAAACGTGAAATTATATATCTAGAATAAAAGATTATAATTTGAATATTATAAACAGGTATTCAGTAACAAGAGAAATAGCGAAATTAATCAAATGTAATCTGATATATATATATATAATATATATATATATAATATATATTATAATTAGCATAATATATATATTCCTAGTATTTCTATTTTTCTCTATACCATTTATATATATATATATATATATATAATATATATATATATATATATTAATATAATGATATATATATAATCCCTGCTAAAGCAAGCAATCCCTTGTAGAAAATTAAGAATACCAAAACGTTTGGTTCTACGCTGTAAGAGTGACTAAATGGACTAAATTGAAGTTTTTTGTCTGAGCCTTCAAACAATTCGAATTCGAATAAGAAGAGGAAGCAAGACTTAGGGGAAGTGATAATGAGACTAAGACTGAATCGAAATTGATGAGAAGAGAAAAAGAAAACCGTCATTAGAGGGGGTGGGTATGTTCTTAACTTTGATACCCTCTTGCCTGAGGGTTCAAAAAAACTAAATGAGATGAAAGAAAAAGACTACAAGGTGTTTAATATATATAATATATAATATATAATATTATATATATATATATATATATATATTATATATATATATATAATATAAATACTTATATATGTTTAATATATATATATATATATATATATATATATATATAGGTACGAAGAAAATTCCCTGATATAAAATAAACTTTATTTCATAATAACACTAAAAATGATTTTAAAAAATTAAAGACTAAAAGCTTTTCTGTGCTTAATTTGCACTTTGTCCAATGATGATCGATAGACTGGAAAATCCAAGGTGAAGGCTACGAATGATGCTTGGCTGTTTCATTAGTTGGTTGTATTTGACGAATCTTGTTGGCCATGAGTTACCATTTTTTATCTGTGAGAAAAATTTTGTTAACAAAATGATCCAGTTTGAACTCCCCTTCCATTGTATTCATGATGAGGTCTTTGTTGTTGTATATTAAAAAGCTTTCTGTAAACTTGCGGCGTGAGGTGTTGATAATGACTTCTATGACATCATGTTGTCTTGTGTCTATGTTATGGTTGACAATGGTTATATGTTTAACCAATGCAGAGTTTGGGTTGTCAGTGGACAGATCGTGTTTGTGTTGGTAGATTCTCCTCTTCAAATCAATGGTTTCACCTACATAGGTCTGGGGCATTCCCTGCATTTAATGCTGTAAATGCAGGGAATAGGTTGGGAAGAAGTTATTTGGTGCTACTGTAGCATGTTTTTCAACTTGACAATACCTCTCACCCGTTGTAGGTAGTCCGGAAGAAGCTGTTTATAAAAATGAAGGTTGTTCGTGGGTATATTAAAATTCTTAAGGACGGGTGACGGAGGGTAACTGACACCGTTATAGAAAGGTGAAACCATTGATCTGAAGAGGAGAATCTACCAACACAAACACGACCTGTCCACTGACGACCCAAACTCTGCATTGGTTAAACATAGAACCATTTTCAACCATAACATATACACAAGACAACATGATGTCATAGAAGTCATTAGCAACACCTCACGCCGCAAGTTTACAGAAAGCTTTTTAATATACAACAACAAAGACCTCATCATGAATACAATGGAAGGGGAGTTCAAACTGGATCATTTTGTTAACAAAATTTTTCTCACAGATAAAAAATGGTAACTCATGGCCAACAAGATTCGTCAAATACAACCAACTAATGAAACAGCCAAGCATCATTCGTAGCCTTCACCTTGGATTTTCCAGTCTATCGATCATCATTGGACAAAGTGCAAATTAAGCACAGAAAAGCTTTTAGTCTTTAATTTATTAAAATCATTTTGTGTTATTATGAAATAAAGTTTCTTTTATATATTTGATGCGGGATTTTTAGCAGTTAAAAATTATTATTATTATTATTATTATTATTATTATTATTATTATTATTATTATTATTATTATTATTATTATTATTATTATTATTATTATTATTATTATTATTATTTATATATATATAGCTATATAAAATACTATATATATATATATATTATATATATATATATATATATATAATATTTATAATATATAATATATAATAATACCTTATAATATATACATATATATATAACTATATATAATATATATTATATATATATATATATTATACATATAATATATATATATATAATAATATTATATATATATATAAATAAATTATATATATATTATATATAATATAATATATAATATATATATATAAAATATATATTATATATATAATATATATATAATATATATTATATATAATATATATATATATAATATATATAATATATATATATTATATAGTACATATATACTATATATATAGATATATATATATATATATATATATATATATATATATATATATATATATATATATATATATATATATATATATATATATATATATATATATATTATCCATGCATGACATTAATCACTTGTAGAAATATAAGAATATCAATACCATTTGTTCTTCGTCTCGTAAGAGCTGACTAACTTGACAGATGGAGAGTAGCGCACTCTTAGCGATGAGAATACCTCCTTTTGAGAGTTTGGTTGTAGGGTATATCTCATGATATTCCAGTGCCCAGTGGTTCGCCTCCTTAACGCACATATCCACACTCATTTTTCACGGGAGTAAACTTTCCGAGTCGCAAACAGTAGATAAAGCATTAATTTCACTATTGTAGGCAAAATCTTTCCAAATATTTCTGTGTGGGTGGGAGAAAGAATTCCCACAGCGTATGTTCTGCGTGTCGTAAAAGGCGATTAAAGAGACAGTGTTAGTTGGTTTGGATACCCACTGCCACTTATCTTTTGCCATGAATGCTAATACATGCTCGAAGAATCTCTGGGAAAATGAATGAATGTATTTGTGCATGGAATATCAGATGTATAAATGTTAAGGAGAAAAGGAGAGAGGTGATGGATGCCTTTAGAAAGTGTAAATTTGATTTTCTCGCTGTGACTGAAACAAAGATGAAAGGAAGCGGTGAAGATGAGTGGTGTGGTGGGAAATATGTGTGTGTGCTGGAATGAAAGGGAATGAGAGATGGAGAGATGGAGTTGCAATTCTGATGAGTGACCTATGTCAGAGAGCTATAGCGGATTTTGTTTGTGTGAGTACTCTAATTCTAATGGTTAAATTTAAGATTGAAATGGTTAAGGAATGTGTGGTTGTAAGATATGGTCCATCTGAGAGTGACCTTGAGGAGAGTGCAATTTTCTGGGATAATCTGAATGATGTTTTGGATGGAGTGAGTAGGAGCTTCAGATTGATTGTGTTGGGCGACCTAAATGGTTGGATAGGTGATAAAAAAAATGGTATAACAGGTGACTTTGGGGTGACGGAAAAAATGTTAATAGTAGGAAAGGTGATTGATTTCTGTGATGAGAGAGGTGTGTGTGAAAATAATATTTTCTTCAAACACACGAGAATTAATAAGTATACTAGATTTTGTGTAGGTAGAAATGATATCGAAATGAAAAGTATGATTGATTTTGTGTTGTTAAAAAGGAAATGTTGAAATATGTGATGGATGCTAAGTCAGTGAGGGTGTTGGGGATGGGATTATCGGATTATTATGTTGGTTAGTATAAAATTGTATTAGTGGGGACTTGAATGGAGAGGAGTAAGATAAGGAAGGATGGGAGGAATTAAGGTTGAGAGGTTAAGTGAATAGGGTAATAGGAAAAGTAGTTAAGGGTGCTTGTAAATAAATCAGTTGAGTGTGAAAAAGACTAAACTGAACAAATATAGACCCAAATGAAGGAAGCCTTTGTTAGTAGTGCAAGAGAAGTATGCGGGTGTGCTAAAGTAAGAAGTAAGAATCTTACCAGTGAGTGGTGGAATGATTAGGTGATGAGAGCTTTTAAAAGTAAAAAAAAGAGACGTGATTGAATGTGCTAAAAGCCAATGATGAGGTCTCAAAGGAAAGGTGTTAGAAATTATATTATTAGGAAAAAAGGAAGACTAAAAGTTGCCATCGTGGGAGAAAATGAGGTATATGAATAGTTTGGAATGAGGAAGAATGGGGACTTACAAGGGAACAGGAAGCTCTCTTGGAAGGAAGCGCGAAAGGCTAAGAATGAGAGTTGGGTGAATCTGCATAGAAAAAGAATAGGGATGGTGCTTTCGAAACTGCTGAAGTAGATGTAAAGAGAGTGTAGAGAGAACATTTCAAAAATATGCATAACATTGTCAATAGTGAAGAGGTGATAGTGAATGTGTGTTGGTTTGATGATGCAATAAATAAGATTTATTTTGGGGATGAGGAAATTAGTAAAAAGGAGGTAATGTCTGGAGTGAGAAAGTTGAAGAATGGTAAATCTGCAGGCATAGACGAAATTATTGGTGAAAAACACCCGGCTACCACATTACTCACCTATCTAACGCAAAACATTCTTACAGGTTTAAGCCAAATCCTACCCCACTCTCGCACTCTCCTACTGGCAATAGACATAATCAAAACATTTGATACGGTCCCACGTCACGTCTTAATAGACAAAATATTAAACTGAAAGACATAAATGACAAGAAAATAATAGTAAATTTTTTACCCGATCGCACAGCAAGAGTTATAAAAAGACGTCCCACCTCTCGTACATACAGATTATACCATGGTGTCATCCCAGGGAGTCATCCTATCCCCAATACTCCTCAATCTTTTTATGCCGATTTACTACAACCCACAACCCCCCTCTATAAAAATTAATAGCTATACAGATGACCTCACAATCACAACCCAAAATCTCTCTATAAACACAGCAAGACAAGAACTGAAACAATACAAAAACCAGACAGAACAATGGATGTTAATAAACCGAATGACCGGCTCCCTCTTCCAAAATACTCAATTACTTTACTCACAACTGATAGAAGAGAATCAAATACCCACCCAACAGTCTTACTTTCAAACTCCCCACCATCCTTGGCCTAACTTTTGATATATGCATGATATTCACCTCCACATAACAACATTCTCTGACCACATATAAGTCAGACATAATGAAAGAAACACTAACCAAAAAATTTTCTAGGAAAACAGGAAAGAGCCCATTACAATAAGTATATATATATATATATATATATATATATATATATATATATATATATATATATATATATATATATATATATATATATATATATATATATATATATATACTATATTTACTCTATATCATATATATATATATATATATATATCTATATATATATCTATATATAATATATATATAGCAATATATATATATATCTCATATATATATATATATTAATAACCAACATATATATATGCTATATATATATATATATATGTATATATATAATAATATATGTATATATATATATAAATCTATTTACATCTATATATATATATAATAACATATATATATATAATAATAACTTAATAACATATAATAATAATATAATATATATATATATATATATATATATAATATAATATATATATATATATATATATATATATATATATCTATATATCTATATATATATATATATATATATATATATATATATATATATAATATTATATATATATATATATATATATATATATATATATATATATACATAGACAATACATCCATCAAATATAGAACCATGCGTCTCTCGCTTGGGCTTCCTCAATATCATAATCCAACATCCCCAAAAATAGAAGTCTGCAAAACAAAGAAATCAAGAATAATAGCTGCTCTACTCCACACAAAACATCTTGCAAACCGAAGCATAAACTTTTCCCATAGAGGCCCATCTTAACAGTATAGCTGCCAACTTTATAGCAAATCACTCTCTATATTTCACCCCTATAGCAGACTATACAACAACTTCCTTAACCAAGAAAGGAAAATATCACACTAGTTATGTAATATTCAATCATATACAACTCTTCTTCCCCGACTTCAGAGCCTCCCGTTATAACCGTACATATATTTGACGCAGAGTGTGATTTCCTAGTATCCAAACCAGGGTTGTGGAGTCGGAGTCGGAGTCGGCAATTTTAAAAAGGGCGGAGTCGGGTGTAGTCGGAGTCGGTAATTTTCAAAAGAAGGGTGGAGTGGGTGGGGTGGAGTCAGTGAAATTTTAAGGGGTCGGAGTCGGAGTTGGAATTAAGACAAATTTTGAACAGATCTGCAGTCGAAGACGGGTGGAGTCGGAACATTTTTGAACCGACTCCACAACCCTAATCCAAACAACACAATACTAACTCCAAGTACGTCCACGTAGGCTCGCCCCCACGGAACATATCATGGATCGTCACACCAAAATAATGGCTCTACCAACGCTCTAGGCATTATTCCTTCTCCCTTCAGGAATCTAAACATAGATTTCATGGTGTCCCTTCCCTTCAATTTCAAAGATGTCCCTTCTACAACCTA
>JABUQX010046887.1:40000-42500 GCA_015478945.1 Trachelipus rathkii
ACAAAAGAGGTTGGCGCTTAAGTAGTA
This sequence comes from Trachelipus rathkii, assembly GCA_015478945.1. Classification (NCBI taxonomy): domain Eukaryota; kingdom Metazoa; phylum Arthropoda; class Malacostraca; order Isopoda; family Trachelipodidae; genus Trachelipus; species Trachelipus rathkii. The sequence goes on from JABUQX010046887.1 coordinate 40,028, forward strand.
AATGCGCCTGCAAATCTTACATCTTACCATATCTTCCAGCACAGCCTGAAAACGAACAAACGTGAAATCAGTTCAAGTGTTTCACACACTAAACTAAATTTAAGAAACTAAATATTAAAGTTAAAATCATTATTTGAAGTAAATAACTATTAAAATATGAAAAATGTAGTTAAAAACACTAACACTCTTTTACACCATACAATACCAGATAAAAAAAAGTAAATTGAAATTAGTTTACTAAACATTAAACTTTAAAGTTCAGGGCCAAAATAATAAGAGAAATCAAATCTTAAACACTGTGAAAACGAAATTCAGACTTATGTATTGCTTCACTTTATAATTTATATATATATATATATATATATATATATATATATATCTCTCTCTATATATATATATATATATATATATATATACTCTTTCTATCTTCTCTCTATATATATATATATATATATATATATATATATACTCTCCATACCATAACAACAACAGCCAGCAATATATACATAGTATACATAATAATAACCTCGCCATACAACGCGCGCTATCATATATATATATTATAAATATATATAACATGGCAACAACATATATGCTGTAACTAATAGCCAATAACAACATATATATCATACAATAACCCTTCCGTATATATATATGGCATAACATATATATATCATATATATATATAACTTCTCTTTCTCATAAAATAATAATATATATGTACGTAACCGCCATATATAATATCATATCATATAGCGCCGCCATGCATATCCTGTATAACCATATATCACGCCATCTCTATACTATATATATATATCATATATATCATATATCTCTTCTATGCATAGCCATACGCTATATCTATCTCTTGCTATATCACCACATGTCCTTGGCTCCTCTACGGAAGGGTTCTTCATCCTGTCAGCGTGCAAAGCATTAACCTTCGGGACGTCTTATCACCTGCCGATATCTTTATCTTCAGCCTTACTATGTTTGGTGGCTGACATCTTTCCAAAGTCTTCACTGGGTTGAATATCTATTCTTTGATTATTCACCTTGTTATTCTTTACTTCCCTCGTTATTGATGATCTTCTTTGATTTCTCTGCCTTCATCACTCTCCAGGTATTACATATATAAATCTATTACATCATCTACCCAGTGTCCATCTTTACTTTCTGTCTTTATCAAACAACTTCATTATTATTCTGTATATATATATAACTGACAATCTTAGTTCTTTATCATCTCATCTCCTTAAGCAGTATTTACTACTTCACTCTATTATAATTTATTTGATATATTTAACTCACTTTTGTAGCAGTCAATCAGTCAAATGTCTAATTAAAAATCTTTTATATATTTAAATCATTTTATATCTAACTTTCATCATGGGGTATATAACTTCTAACTAATCCATATGCTCCGACTACGCTAATCACGCCCTTTACGCCCTTACTACACATCTCCAGATGGTAGGTGTTACCACTTATACTATACTCTCTCTGTGTTCTCATCCTCCTCATTTTCTCAGTTGCCATTTAATATCTCTGTCTTCTAACATGAACTGTCTTTTTCATCCCTGGCTATCAACTCACTCGGCAGAGCTTCCACTCACTGCCTACCAAGGTCATATATCTCTAACCAGCATGCAGATCATTCGCGCTGCCATTATGTCCCTTCAGGGTCTCACAGTCTCTCTTTCACTTTCAATTTAACTCGCATCGCTCTCTGTGTAACCAGCGGTGGTGGCTTGCTCACCCCAGCTGCTCTGTTCACCTCAAACATATAGTTCCACTCTTTCAGTTCTAACATTATGGCTATTTTCTCATACATACTTTCTATCTTAACTAATCTATTACTCCATAATTCCTCTCACATGGCTCAGAGCTTTGTAACTTGATCGTGCCTTTTGCCAGATCGATGAGCTGCAAGGAAATCTCTTTACATACTCTTCATCTTACCAGGATAAATTCTTGGGTATGAAACCAGAGTCCGTCGTTTCATCCTTTCTATACTATTTTCATTAATTTACTCAGGTCTCAAATCTACCATTCCCTCTCAGCCTCTCTCATTTAACAATATCTTTTACAAATCAGGATAATTATCAGTAGGATACCCCCTATAATTAGTAGCCATCTGCATATCGTTCTTAACTTTATGGCTTTGTTTCCCTCTCTCAACGTGTTTAATCATCAAGGCAGTGGTTCTTTCAATATATAACCATAACGCAGCTCACAGCCACCATGCTCTCCCGCCGGAACTTTACACCTTCTTACCACAAGTATATGACATAACTCATGATCTACCATTTTGTCTACTGTATCTCTTTATATCTATCTATTGATGTACAGCTTTATTTACTCTCTTTGTTTATACTCATATTCTATCTACATTTAGCAGATCTTCATAATATTCGGTCCATCTATCATTTCTATCTTCCGGTCTCATAAGAATCTCTCCGTTTCTATCTTT
>JABUQX010046888.1:0-2500 GCA_015478945.1 Trachelipus rathkii
GAATCTAACGGTTCAACTGTGGTTCCAGTGGACAATCTTAGGGCGTGTTAGGTGTGAAAAGAATTGGTATAAAATAAGGAATGAACGAATTAGAGAGTTATGTGGTGTGAAGAAGGGTAAATGAGAGAATTAATGAAAGTACGTTGAGAGATGGTTTGGTCATATGGAATGGATGAATGACAGTCGGTGGCAAAGCGGATGTATCAGTTGTGAGGAGTGGAAATCGACCACTGGAGACCAAAAGAAAAAGTGGATTGAGTCAGTTGGAACGAATGTCTGAAGGAGAGGTTGAGTTGGCAGAGGCGAGAATAAAGTGAATAATAGGATGAATGGAGGGGTTTTGTGAGGGGGTATGGTTGATGGCTCGACGCTAATAGGGTATTAGATTGGGCGGTAAGGCTTGGGCTTTCTTTCGAGCTTATTGTAATATTCTTCCTACACTTTTCGTTTCCGATGCAATGTCACGCACCTTACCCCCAATCTGGGGTAGAAGAAGGAGATAATAATAATATATTAGTTATTCGGGTGTTTTAATATCGCACGACTTTGGCAAATTTATTAAAAATAAGATTATGTGCCATTCGTACGCGGACACTTGAATGTGAATAGAAAATATTCTGAATGGGTGACTTTGTTAGAAAATGTTTGAAACTTTTGTGAAGAAATTGAATTAGAATGAGTTGGACTAATGCCGTCTCAGTAGTGACAGTAAGTTTGAGTCAATCGAAATCTAGTAATTTTAATATTTATTGATAGGTTCTGTACTTGTGAATAATTCGCTCGAAATCAACTGGTTGAAGCCAATCCGCAATAACACGCTCTTAATCCCAGTGTGGTTTGGGATTACTTCGATAATTGTTTCTCCAATGACATCGCAAACCGTAACAGCTTTGCAAATCGTAATTATTTTGCGGAAAGTGAAGAATGATATACTGGGTTAAGAACTATCTAAGCAGAAAACACAAGGGAAATGTAGAAAGGAAAATGAGTAAAAGAGTAAAGGATCTCCAATTCCAAGTTTAAGAATGAAGCAGATTACTCTTGAAACTAAATATAAAAATAGCAATATATGGGACACTGAACGAAAAATCATAAAAAGGAGGATAGTAGTAAATATAACAGAATTATAGTAATGGAAAATCTATGTTCATCATGTTGATTCTTGGCTTTGTACGGCGACGGAAAGTATCGGTCTCTTCCAACACACTACTAAAAAAATGAACTACGGGACATATTATTTTGAAAGAATGTAGACGCGGTTAAAACTAAAGTTTCAAAAATTAAAAACCTCTATCTAAACAATCAATTCCAAGTTTAGCCTTTCTCAATCCGACGAGATGGTCAGATACCAGATGCAGCAATTTCTGTTGTTTTTCCTCTGAGACGTCATGCCGTTTGACAATTATTTCAAAAACCAAATTTGTGTTCGTGCTAGAACCTCGTCGACTGAACGTCATACAGGTGAATATCTCAGTGGCGTATTTAATGGAATGTTGGCAAATGAAACCTATACCCGCAGATGATGATGCACTGTGTCCATGAGGAGAATGCGGTGCCAATTATAGAAGAAATTGTTTCTTTCTTGAGTGAGAGGGTGAAGATTCAAATATTGAGATTTGGGAACCCCATTTAAAGCCCTTACTCTATAAATGAACCTAAATTCTTAATTTCAGACAATTTTGGATGGAAGAAAGCAACCGCAGCTTTCTGACCTCTGAACGTCATTCGGTGTTTTCTGTGTCCTTGTAGTCATTGTTTCGTCGGCATTTTCACTTTTTTTCAGAACTAAATTTTTAAATTTTATCGGAGGAACTTCTACAATATTTTTTCGAAATTGACTTCAACTTGAAATATGCATAGATGGTCCATTACCTACAAAATGCACATATAAGTTTTTTGATTTTTGGAAAATTGTGCTCAGCAAATGAAAAAAACAAAAACCTACTGTTTTTTTTTTTTAATTGCTGAGCACAAATTTCCAAAAATCAAAAACTACCTTCGTGCATTTTGTGCTTAATGACCCATCTATGCATATTTCAAGTTTAAAGTCATTTCGAAAATAATTGTAGAAGTTGAATACGAAAAAATGTCAAAAAATTATGTTCTGAAAAAATGAAAATGCCGAAACAATGATTACAGACACAGAAAAACACCCGAAAATGACGCTTTAGAGGTCAGAAAAAGCACTGCGGTTTGCTTTTTCCCCATCAAAATTGTCGGAAAAATTAAGAATTTTTATGTCCATTTTTTAGGTAAGGGCTAAATGGGGCTCAAAAATCTAAAATATTGGATCTTCCCCAATTGGATTAAAAATACAAACTCGTCGGCCACCAACATGCAGAAATTTGTGACATGCTCAAACAACAGTCCATGAAAGTTCTGTCAAATTAATAGTCAATTGAGTCCACATTTTAATCCATTCGACTAAGGCTCAGTAAGAACTAAAGAAAGTTATATACCAGAATTAAAAGTTCACTATAATTTCAGCAAACATGACTTA
>JABUQX010046888.1:5000-10000 GCA_015478945.1 Trachelipus rathkii
GGGTAGGCTATATATATTATATAAATATATATATATATATAATATATAAATATATATATACTATATATATAATATATATATATTTATATAGTATATAATATATAATATATATTATATATAGTATCATATACTAATAGTATATATACTATATTATGATATGCACCATCTCATGTGTTGTCCTACACTGGCACGAAGCTGTGAATCTAACTATATATCTATATGAGATGACTCAAAAGTTTTAAATTGTAAATCACTGAAAATATGTGATTGTGACTTTTCATGTTTATTAATGGCATTGTGCAGATTGTCCAGATTACCATAACCAATTTTGGACCAAACTGTTTCGTCTTTAGCAAACATAAGACATGGCCAACAAAATAGTCTATTTAATTTAACACTTCCTGCAAGCCACTTGGTTTTCTCGTATTGCGTTGCTTGGAAATGTCGAACATGTTCCTGTCCTTTGTCTTTGTGACCTGCTTTAAGATTCGGCAACTTTGTATTAAGTTCAATTTTTCTTGCAAAGTGTGGAGACGAAAAGGACGCTTCAATAACTTTTCAATAGCGCAAAACAAATCATCCATTGTTAATAAATAATTAGTAACTCATACTAAAGAAAACACACATTATATATATATATATATATATATATATAATATATATATATAATATTGAATATATTATATATATATATATATGATAAATATATATATATATATATATATATATATATATATAAATATATAATTATATATATATATATATAATATATATATTATAATATTATATATATATATATATATATTAATATATATATATATATATAATATTATGATATATATAATATATAATATATGGCTAAATAAAAAAGATAATGACACAATAGTATAAAACAGTCACACCAATACATTAAATCATAACTGAAGAGTAAGCGGTAAGCTACTGCTGTATATCTTCTCATCTTAATAAGTGAAATTTGGCAAAAACCAAAGCGTTTTCGCGCACAATCGTGCGCGATCTTAGCAAAAATGAGAGTCACTTTAATGACGTCAAAAGTGACCGCCTTATTTAGCTCTAATATTTCTCAATTTTATATATAGGAAAACTCGGATATTACTTAAATTACTTTAGAATGATATTATCATTGCTTCAGGTGAAGTTGTATAGTTTTTTTTTAATATCCAATTAAAATTGAAAATGCAAGTTAATTTGTTAATCTAATCTTATTAATAAATAAAATTAAAGTTCAATAATTATAAAAAAATATTTAAAAATATAGCATCATCAGTTGCATTAAGATTGTGGCGCGTTACGTAGCATATCCAGAATGAACGCCCTCTGATATTGATATATATATATATATATATATAATTATTATATATATATAATATATATATATATATTAATATATATATAAATATATATATATTATATACATATATATATATATATATATATAATATATATACATATATATTATATAAAATATTAATATATATATATATATATACATATACAAAGTGGCATTAACGCCTTAAAGCGTTAATCCGTTAATTAAACTCTTTAATTTTTTCGTTAACTTTTAACGCTTCCGTAATTTCGGAAGGAAAGTAACGGCACTATTAACGAGTAAATTTTTTCCCTCCCATCGTTATCGTTAATAATTAAGACATTCATAAAATATTTTCCTTATCAGATTTTTAAATGATTAGATTCGATTTCGATAAGAAACTGTTTTTTTTTCCAAAATTTCCTAAACCCTCCTCTCAATGGCTCAAAATGTGTTATTCGTTGAGCACGTTTAATCTGCCGTTTAGAATGTTTGACGTTTTTCTTTTGCTGTATTCTCATTTCTTATTGGTTCGCTGAAGAATAAAGAGATAGTGACTGTTGCCCATTCAATGAGTCATTAACTTCTTTCGTTAGTTACTTGAACTTGCTTCTTTTGCGACTAGTTAAAAATATAAGAACTAGGCCTCATAAGCGTTTGTAATTTATAAAAATATACATATTTGTATTAAAATTCCTAGAGTTGACATATCCTTTATTTTACAAAATAGATAGCTACTCGGTGTCCGTAAATGAAAGTTGTTCCCAGTTGTAATGCGTTTATTATAACAGCGTAATATAACAAAATATCACAGCATATTCATTCATCAAAGTGAAGGTCATTGAACAGAGTTTTCCTACAAATATGTTCAATATGTGCCCCCTTCGTTATAGGGGGATACATTCAGCCGAAACCAATTCCTCCCAAACATTGGTTAATCAGATCCGGAGTAATGGAAGGAAACGGCAATGTTCATTCTCGTTCAACTCTGCGTATAATTGGGCAGCCCCATAGAAAGAAATCGCATGGCGTTAAGTCCGGGGACCGGGGGGGGGTCAGATATATAGAGCCTCTTCGCCTGGACCCATTCTATGACACCCCACCGATCTGGATAAGTCGTCAACCACGCTCGCACTTGATTTGACTCCATGGGAGGCTCCATACTTTGCTGCCGAATAAAAGTTTACAGCTCATCCTCGTAAATAATTGTAAAAAGAAAGCAATTTGTTGGAAACATATCGAAGAAGTAGCGACCCCTGTTAGCGGTTGATTTCTGCGAAAAGGAAAGGTCCGTAGACCTGGCGTCGGGATATGGCGCAGAAAAAAGTTAACCTTTGGGGAATCACGTTCGTGTTCTACAAGTTCATGGCGGATTTTCAGACCCCAGATACGAAAATTGGGCATTCACCTTACCCCTGAGAATAAAGGGGACTCATCACTAACCAACACGATCTGAAGGTCCATCGTCTGACCTAGCACTGGCATCAGGCAATAAGGTAAACCGTATAGCATTAGTCGGTCGTGCTTTTAAAGCACGGTGACAAACGCATACCGGTATGCAGCGCAATGTGAAACGTTTCCCTTAAACTTCCACAACCTTCGTTTTTTTGGCACGATTCTTTCGTGACTTGCCTCTCCGAACGATTTCTAGACTAGCTGAAGGAACGAGCCTGATAGCGTCCACATCGCTTGTGACAGTCACTTTGGGCCGTCCTGTACTTTTGCCCTTTACAAAAGACATCCATTAGTTGCAAATTGCCTATACCATCGGCGAATTTTTTTGCCCCATGGAGGATCACATTGGACTGTAAACGATACGCACGTTGAATCGTAATTACAGATTCACACTTACAAATTGTATGAACACAGAAAGCTTTACCTCAGGACTCGCCATTTGTTCATAGTGCGCAACGCACAGGAAAGACTACATCTGAATTGCGCGCTAGATGCGCGTATGTCGACTTATCAGGAACTCGTTCTGGCGTAAGTGCATATCGAAACTATGCAATTTACTCTTCACTTTGATGTATGTATAATATGGATATTGTATATTATGCTGTATAATATAAGCATTGAAACTGGGGACATCTTTTCGACTAATTAATGAATTAATAAGGTATACGCTTGGAAAGTATTGTCTTTGGCAAGCGGCAAGGAGCACTGTAATAGGTCATAAGCCTAATTTAATTTGTCTGATAAGCTTAAAATCATTATTAATATTGTTAGGCAGATTATTATTATTATGAAAAAAAATTAACAATTAATTATTACTATTTCTCAACATATTGTGAAGATCGGTTAACGGTTAACGGATTACGTTAAATTCCGCACTGATCTTCTTTACCGATAATCGCTTTAAATGATTAACGTCCGCTAATAGTTTTTTGTTAAGATTAAAAATAACGACGTTTAACTTTCTATTAATCGGGTGCCCACGCTTTGTAATAATTGATTATAGTATATAATATATATATATATAGATTATTATTAATTATATATATAATATATAATATATTATATAGTATATATATATATATATGATATATTTATATATTATATATATATATATATATATATATATATAAATACGGTATATATATTATATTATATAATATATATATATATATTAGATATTATAATATATATATTATTATATATTATATAGATATATATAGTATATATATATATATATAATATATTATATATATATATTATATATATATATACGGTAATGATGAGGTGTTAGTGAATGTGTGGTGGTTTTGATGGTGTAAGAAGAATAGGTATTTTGGGATGTAGGTTATTTAGTAGGAGGAGTAACTGGTAGAGTGAGAAATTGACAGATGGTAAGTCTGCAGTATACTGATGAAATTACTAGTGGAAGATGATCAGAGCGGAGGCTGAGAATGTGATTGATTGGATTGTTTGGAAATGTTGTGTAATAAAGCGTTGTTTATGGGAGATATAGTTCCAAGGATTGGAGAGAGCGGTAATAGTACCCCCTTATATAAGGTAAGGGAGAAAAGGGGAATTGTAGAAGATTATAGGAAATAAAGTTTTATTGAGTGTTTTGTAGGGAGGTATATTGCTGGATTTTGTTTGATAAAGAGTGCTCGATTGACTGAGGACTGGTTGGTGAAGGAATAAGGTGCGTTTTAGAGTGGTAGAGGAATGTGTGGAGTCAAATCTTTACATTGAACACAAATGATTTGAGAAATATGACGGAGAAAGAAGAATAATTATTTTTAGGTTTTATGGGAATTACAACAGCCGTAGATAGAGTTAATAGGGAAGCTTCATGGCAGGTATTAGTGATATATGGTGTTGGTGGTAGGCTTCTGAATGGAATCAAAAGTGTATGTATGACGATAGTGAAGCGTGTGTAAGAATAAATGGTGTAAATGGTGATTGGTTTAGGATTAATAGCGGAGTGAGACAGGGGTGTGTTATCATGTCCTTGTTTATTCAATGTGTATATGGATGGGGTTATGAAGAATTCGAGGTGGGGATGCAAGAATGTGTTTAGAATGATGGAGAATGGGAGGAGTGGAGGGTGCCCTACCTATTTATATATGCGGATGATTGGTTTTGTGTGGCGAATCTGAAGAGAGTTTGAGAAGGAATTGTAAGAGAGATTGTGGCAGGGATATGTAAAAGGGAGGGTTTTGAA
>JABUQX010046888.1:15000-17500 GCA_015478945.1 Trachelipus rathkii
TAATAATAATAATAAAATAATAATAATAATAAATAGATATAAATAATAATATAATTCGAATAATTAGAGGATGAAAGCGTTCGATAAGTGTTAATTGATACTAGAGTGTCAATTATACAATAGTGAATACAGCGAGGATGCACTTCGTACTAGGTAGCGAGCACTGCGCTGAGACATAGGCATTCGCGATTGGGGCTCTATACTGATGATATATTGTGAGATAGCTATTAGTGAGGGCGTCGAGGCTGATGCATCACGACACTAGACTGAATAAGGCGAGCTAGGGCTTACTACGGAGCGTATCTACCGGCCGACACTTAGAGAGAGTCAGAGAGAGAGGCCACATGTAAATATAATATATAAAAATAATAAAATTAATAACAATAATTATATTTTTAACATTATTATATATATACGCTCTATTATATACTGAGCTAAGTATGAACAGGCTAAAAGCCACACGGCACTGGTATATACGCGTGTTCAGTTATTATGATCCAGGTCTTGCGAGCAGTGATCGCGGGGGGTACAGCGAGTATAATATAGACTCCTGGTGATAGGCAGCTCAGCGTATCATGCTAGGATACACATCGTACATCTTCGGTCTATCAAAACCTTGTGAAAAGCTGCATCTAAAAACCTGGTAACTTTTCCATCTCCCTCTCAAAAACACGTCCAACTTGTCACTTTCTTGGGCGGCTCGCCCGTCTCACCGGTTCACAACACAAGATATTCTGGTCTAACCGTAAACAAATTAACTCTCTGGACATTCACATCACAATGGGTTGCTAAAGTGCCCCAAAAAAGCTGGATTCTGTTAGGATGCGGAATTGTTTTTCCTTCCAATTATTAAAGTCTTAATCACGCCCTTTGCATGAAGTAAAGTGTTTCCAACCATTTGGGGGGGGGGCTCCAGTCCACACTTCTTTTAGGAGAGATAGAGGTGAGTACGTAGCAGATTACAAGCAAAGATTAATAAACTGTGCCGTACTTTCCCTGAATCCCTCTATCTGTCTGGCGATGTTTACGTTGACGTCGCATGATCTCATTAGCGGCAATTATGATCGATCAGCAAGCAGACGGCAAGTGCTCGGGGAGCTTGAAACCTCTTGCGTATTCACCACCACTTTGCGTCACCTCTAGCAGCCAAACGGTGAAACACACACTACGAGGATACTTATGCCTCATGAGATGATAACGAAGTCGTTTAACTACCCGGCTCGTTCGAGTGTGGTGTCACTTTCTCTCGCAGCCAACCTCGTCTTCAGGGAGCTCTCGCTTCACTGTTTTCCCTGGTGTATCTAAAGTCTCCCTCGTCTTGAAGTCTGTCCGTTCTGCTGCCACCTCAAGATTTGCAATAGACTTGGAATAGCACATAGAATCTCACAGACACGTCAGACACTATGGCAGTGTATTAAGTTCTTGCCTCATATATTATATGAGATAGGATGATGCACGGTCTGCTCATGCCAGCGTAATATATATGAGCGCCTTTGCTCTAGAGCATATAACTATGGAGAGCGTAACCGTGGTTGATATTATAAGGTCTTCATAGCACGAGATCTTACGGATGACAGTGCAGTTATGAGTGCTACACACAGCACTCGCGTAGTACCGGTCATGCAGCACGACGGGCTGAGCAGTATCACGTACACACTATAGGAGATCATTAATAATAGTACCGGGGCTATGCTAGAAAGATGATAATTAGGCTATATGAGTAATATATAGTATAATATATATAATAAATATATATATAAGATATATAATTATATGGATAACGTACGTTATAACTATTCTAATGGCAAATGCCATTAATCATGTTTGTTGACTGACAATGAAAGAAAACATTGACATTGAGACACCTTTCAATCGTTTTTCATTTTCTTTTTATTTATTTTTCCCCCCCGTTATTTAAAATTCATTTATAATTCAGCTTCTTTTGCCACCTCTTACTGTCGAGGACGATGGTTACAAACGTAAAATACGCGAGAATACGTAAGTTATAAAACTAAAAATTCTCGATTTATATGACGTAAAATATTAAAACCACTAAATTTATTTATTATCACCTTAGGCTATACACTGCACCAATTTATGTACTAGTGAAAGTGAATGAATGAGAAGTTCTGCGTATTTTTGGCACTGAAAAAGGCATCATGAGAAGGCTTGCAACAAAGGCCCATCTGATCTGCTAATTCAGTGCTTCCCAACCAGGGATACACTTACCCCTGGGTATACTTGGCAGACCGGTTACTTGAAAATAATATTGATAATGGCGGAAAACACCAAAAATAGAAGGATTAGCCCTGCCCATAGAGAGCAGGTAACTCGACCTGAGCGTAGGCTCACACGATTAATCATATTGTTTTGATGTTATACTGCTATTATAAAAAATTGAAATAAATTGTAAAATGTAAAATCAGAAATTAAAGTCTATAAATGTTATTAATTTGAGTCTTTTGATTATTTAGCTAACCCTAAGAACATTACTACCTAA
>JABUQX010046889.1:20000-32500 GCA_015478945.1 Trachelipus rathkii
ATATATACGAAAGAATATTGGGAGAGGAGGTTGAGAGCGAGAAGAGCCGAGACTCGTTGAAGAGTAGTACGGATAGAAAGGAAGAAACGACGGGACCTCTTATTCATACTGAGAATGATCCCCTATTGGCTATCGTCACCACGGCGCACGCCGGCTATATACCAATCTCTTCGTCGGTGTGAGACCTGACAGAGTCCATAACTAGCATGTCACTGTGTTTGACCCTACTGTCACAACTTACACGTGTCCTGCATTCCATACTCACGAGGCGACTGCCCGCTCCCGCGCACTACTTGAGCGACAACTACTCGATCTGTCTATGTCAAGATATATACAGTGAAAGAAGGCAATCTAGCCATCTCATTCATATGACTCTCAGTACTCGAAGTTCATACAACTCAGACTCGCCTCATCTCGCTAGAACATAGATGGTTTGAGTGAAAACAGGAGTGAAGCAGGGAAGTATGAAGTTTATCTCCACTCTTGTTGGATTTAATAGACGTATCGGTGATAAGAAAAGGGAAAAGAGAGGGAGACTGGGTAGGGAGAATTTTGGAAGGGACATATAAGACATATGCGCGGACCCACGATTCTGGCAATGTGGCTAGATTTTGGCGGAGGAGTTGGAGAAGCAGTATGAAGAAAACCGTACCAGGAAGACAGAGATATACCAGTAACCTCGGAAAGAAATTTTGAGGGAGGGATGAGGTATGATGGTGTAAGAGAGGAGGAGGAAGGCGGTAAATTACTGCAAATGAGCCCGAACACGTTAACCAGAAGGGAGGAAAGTGGAGGAGATACCCAGCCGCAAGAAGAATGGAAATAAGTATGGAATAGAAAGCGACTGCGGTTTGACATCAGAATAATGGATATTTCATATTTAATAGCCTTTATTAGTGGCAAAGGAGAATAAGACTAGACGAACAGAATACATTCTTCCGGCTTCCTTCTAATGGTAAAACAGGAGGAGGGTCAGCCGGGTTATGAAAAGCTAAGATAGATAACCAGGCTTTCATTGTGATCTTACGACTGGACCATCCAGATCCCATCGGATGAAAGGATGTGTGATTAGCGGTAAGCCCTATGAAATCCCAAGGCTTGCTGATGTATCGGTGCATTGGGACCCAGACCAAAGGCCTAGAGAAAATGAGGATGCATGGTAGACCTAGTGTGAACTTGTAAGGAGGCCTGGAGCATTGGCGTTGGTCATGTAAGCGGAGACCAATGATTTGTAGTAAGATTTAGGGTGTGTAGATGAAACGGCGAGAAATTATAATAAGAGACCGGTAATTAACGATAGGATACACATTCGACAAACCATCATCCACAGAAGAGTGTGTCTATAAGATGTAGACGATCTATACTGATAAGACTGAGGAGTAGCCCTATGCGTGTTACATCTTATTTGCGTAACGTTGATGTTTTGTCGGGAGATTGAAGAATGGTCGGTATACTTGATGAGGATTGGAGCCAGTGACGAGAATTGCCGAAAGGAATCTAGGAAAATGACACAGAGGCAGGAAGACCAAGGGGTAAGACCGAGAGATTGCCGGAAGTCCCAAGTGGCAGGACTCTCTGGAATCGATGTCACTACCAAAAAGAGAGTGGCTGAAGAGAAGAGGAATTAGTTGACCAGGAAGAGGATGTCTGCGGCTGGGGAGAAAGAGCTTGGCGCGTCCGACCAGGATGAAGATCCCAGAAAATTTTAAAGATAAGATAATATGAAAATATAATCGCACCCAGCTCTGTGGTAGGTTCTATATATATATATATAATAATATATTAATAATTATGTAGTACCTTTACCATTTAAAATGAGGAATATAGCTAACATTCGGTGGCCTTTATGATCACAATAGCTACATATAGATATATACGACAATCTTTCATTGCATAGAATAAAAAAGAGAGAGAGTGCATCTATGTTAGTGAGCAAGGAGAAGATGAAGAAAGAGAAGAGTATAAGATCAAGAAGAATAATAAGAAGAATTAAAGATAGAGAAGTAGAAAGAGAGAGATGAGAGCGAGAAGTAAGAGATATGAAGAGTGAAAGAGAGAGAGGTGTGAAGCAGTTATTGAGTAACTATCCTAATTCTATTACTGATGTATAACTTGCACTTCGTTCTTTCTGCTCTCGTGAACTATACAATGTCTCATCCATCTTGAAAATTATGGCCATGTCATATGTGTGAGTAATATAATAAACTCCAGTGTACGTTTACACCTGCTAATCACACCCTAGTCAGAAATTTATCAACTATATATTATGCCTGAATTACCTATAGATTACTCTAATGTATCACATTTCAAAAAGATGCCTCACTAGATTTATCGCTAATTTTCCGATTCCGATTCTCGATCTATATCATATATCTCCATGATCCAATTTCATTTAAATATTATAATATATATATTAATATATATATATATAATATTATAATATATTATAATATTATATATATATTAATATATTATATATAATTAATTAATTATAATATATATTAAATATATAATATTATTATATATATATATATAAATATATAATATATATAATTACTAATATATATATATATAATAAATATATTTATAATATATTATACATTAATATTTATACAACATATAATAATCATAGATATATATATATTAATATATATAATATATATATATATATATATTATAATATTTATTATATTAATTTATAATTATATTATAATGTTAAAGTATACATAATATATATAATTACTATTAATATATATAATATTATATATATGTAATATATATATATAATATACTCACGTAATATATATATATAATATTAATATTAATTTATATATATATATATAATATATATATATAATTATATATTAATATATATATATATATATATATTTAAAAGCCTAATTTTTGCTTAAATACATAATTAATTTAGATATATTTTTATGCTCTTATAAATATATATGTATATAGAATTTTCTCTTTATATTTATATTTAGTAAAAGAGGAAAATAATTAGTTTAATACCTTTATTTATTTATTAAATTCACACTTAGATAATATTCCTAATTGCAAGCCTACAAAAAATCTACAATAATATGTCAAACATAGTTTGGAAAGAATATCATTGCAAGAAAATCAATGAAAGAATTTTAAATAATTTAACTAAATATATTGTAAAGATCTATGATAAGCATATAATTTTATTCTATTATTATTATTATTACAAAGTCATATTATATATATATGAATACATATAATGATCATCTTTAAAAATTCTATTTTCTCTACTTCCTAAGTTGTTTAAAAAAGTTTACAGAAATAAGCACATGAATAATTTTTTGCAAATTTTTGAAAATTGGAATTGTCATTATTACATAAATATTTAAATGAACAAACGAATAAACAATAGTTTGTGAGTAAGCCAATGCCTTCCACAGTGCCACGCTAAACCTAATCAACTCACCAGCATCCTTTTATTAAATAATATATTTATTCGTAAGCTAAAAGGACTAAACTCAAAATTGCACTTGAAAAGGGTCCTTTATATTACTAGTATTATAATATATTGGTCAATCCATGAAGCCTACCTACCTTTATTTCTGGTAAATTGAAGATTGTCTTCGCGTATTCTTTATTTAATGTAGCGCGTATTGATCACTACTTTTAAAAATAAAATTATTTATCTAATATATTTTCAATATATAATTAGTTGTCACTTCTTCCAATATTAAGGTAAGTGGTTCTTACTATTTACTACAAGTCACATATTTTTAAGTTACCTTTTTAAGGTATTTACTTATTAATCAAAAATTCCGTAATAATAACAGCTATTCACATATAAAAAAACTGAATGTATAAATAATCAATTATCATTATCCATATATAATAAGTATCACTTACTTTTTTTTACGTCACTATACCTTAATTTTCTGAGTATAAATAGTATAAAGAATTCTTAGAATTAGGATGGTATATTTAACGTAGTGATAAACTTTATTTATTTCCTTTCCTTATTTTAATACAAACATATCTCTATCACTAATTCTTAGTGTGGTACGTATATGATCCATATATCTTGTCTTTTTAGTTATATCTATTTTCTCTCTCCCCAGCGATATTTTATAATGTCTATATTCATCCTCAATGGGAATTAGTTTTAAAAGCCGTTGATCAAATAGGATAGCAAGCACCCAAGATTCTTATCCAGGAAAGAATAGGTAAATTCGCTGGAAATCTATTAACTGATTTTTTCCATGCTGATGACCTGGAGACCCCAGAGGCCTTCCCAGAATAGTTTGCCCTCTTCGAACTCTTTTTCCAAAAATAAAATCACCGGTCCATCACCCGAATCAGCCTTCTGGGCGCAAGCGTCTTTCTCCAGAATTTTCAATTTGCCCCCCTGGCTCCCTGCTGCAATTATCTATCCTTCGGCGTCTTCTCTTTGGCCTCACCATACATAAACTAATATTTATTATATATGGTTTAGGTGCTGAACACCTCTTTTCCAACAACCCCCACATAATGATTTCACTAATCGAAGACCATCTTTTCTTTCTCGGTCTTCCCCTTTGTCTTCTGCCCATCTGGTATCATTCCCATCTGTCTTTTCGGCATTTCTGTCACTGCTCCATCCATCTTCCAGATGTCCCCACCATCTCAATATCCCCACATCAGCTTATATTTTCAGTATCTTTTAGACCCCATATTTCCTTCTTCACCCCTCAGTATTCTTCATCTAAGTGACTTCATTCTCCCTTATTATGTCTCTTCCTACTCTTTCCCCCATCATAGTCTTGAAACCATCATCTCCGCCGCTTGTATTCTACTCTCCTCTTCTTTCTCGTTGTGGTTTGTTGCCTTCTTCAAAGCCATGTTATCGCTTTTTCCGTAGCAGCAGCGTAGGAGTCAGATATACTGTTATATGAAAAATTGATAACGTTGCAAATTTATGAAAAATGAGAATCCCCGTCCGCCTTCTGACTTTCCAAATATTTTTCTTTTTTATGAACCCTAATAATCTCCATATATAAGAATTTAAGGTGGCCCCGATGATAAGTAACTGGTAAAATAATACATGTATTCCTCCAATAACCCGGTCATTACAACTTTTCCCGAAATGTGGGTGTATTACGCTTTGTGTCCCTAACTTTCTCTCTCCAATATAAACTATTTTACCTACCGTATATCTTAAACGTGTCGTATTATTATTCCTCTCCGTTCCCAAATCGTGTCCTCCCCTTCTTGGTTATATAACCACAAAACGATCCCTCCGAGAGTTATCCAAATAATTCTGCAAGGAGGTATTACCGCCTTTTCTCTACAATCCCTCGCTTCCCCTCTCACCACCAGTTTCCTCACTCCCCCCTCATTTTCCTCCTCGGTTATTGTTTGGAATATCCTCTGGTTTTCCCTCTCCTCCTTAATTCGTTCATCCTCATCCCCGTGCTATTCCTCTCGAGACTCCTCCGCTAAAAAAAAACCAAATCCAGCCCACCGACTTCTCGTCCATCCTCGGATTGCTCCCGCATTGTTCCCCCCTCGATTCTCCCTCCTTAATTAATCTTATCGCTGCCTCCCCCAATCAACTAAACTAATAACCATTGCCCTCATAGAATCGCAAATTTTACTTTACACATTAAAAACCTTTACTTTTTTTAAAATTATTTTGTAAAACGAAAAGGAATGGGGACGAGAGGGTGAGAACCCAGGTAAGATAAGTGGAGTGCCATATGATGCACCTGGTTTCCCACCTAATCAAGAGTATCTCCCAGCTCTTCGTACCCTCACTTTCCTGTGTGACACCACGCTAGACCTTTTTATTAATTTATTACACCAGTGGAGATAAGATTCCCACTCCTCCTGCTTCACTTCCTGTTTTCACTCAAACATCTTATCGTTACTTCCGCATCTACAGTTCTAATCTCATACAACTGCATTTCTCATACAAACTTTCTATATTGCCCTCTTTAATCTACCCCTCACTCCATAATTTCTCTCCATAGCTCTCCAGAGCTTTTTTCCTTGGCACCGAATTCAAGAGCCTTTTGCAGTTTCTTTTATGAACTCTATCAAAGAATCCTCTTGCCATATTTCAGACCATCTTCTCTTTCCTGTGTTGACCATTACTTATGTGTGTCTACCCCGAGGATCGCGTGTCGATCCTCTGTGTTTTCACTTCATTTCTTTCCTTTATTTTTAAAACCCCCAATCTACAGTTTGTTTGTGTTTCTTTATTAATTTTGTTATGTAAATAATTAAGTTTTAATTTTATATAACTAATTATTAGTACTACATTAGTTATATATAAAACTACTTATAGTATTAATATCATATGTGACTATAATACTAATGGATTTATTTTACCCTAATATATTTATTTAATCTTATATATATATATAACTATAATATATATTATATATATACCGTCATTATAGTTAATAAATCAATTATATATAGTTATAATTTTGTATTTATATATAAATAATATATAATAAATAAAAAATAATATAAGATAATATAATGAAATATCAATATTTATTTTTTTTTACTTTATATCCTTATATATATATACGTATATATATATATATATCCTAAGTTTATATATAATGTTCATTTAGATTAATTTCTTAAGCGAGTTTTTTTTTCTATATACTATATATATATATACTATATATAGATAAAAATATATATCTAGTATATTTGTATATGAGTTTTGCAATAAAATTAACCAAATAATAAGGCTTACTATGATAATCACATAATAGGTAATACTATTACTAGTTATATAAAATATTTAAACTAATATTATTTTCTATACTATTGTATGATATAATTATACTTATTGATTAATGAAATTTATTTCTTACATATTTATTTGAGATTTTAGTGTTTTTTATTAAAAAAAATTTTTATATTTTTTTTAATTAATATATTATTATTTTTTTTTATATTTTAGTGATAAGTTTATATGTGAAATATATAGTGATATAAGTATATATTATATCTATGTTTTATATATATATATATAAACTTACTTATAGGTTATCAGTATACTGAATTCAATATTTATGGTATCTACTATCTCATGTATAACTATATTTATTATTATTACTATATATATATATATATATATTATTATTCGATATTAAACCAATGGCTAAGTAGATGACGGAAGCTAAAATTTTAGTATTCGATATATTATATATACTAAATTATATATTTTAAAAAAATATTTTATTAATATTAGTTATTACATAAAGATTTCCGATTTTTCAACGACTAAATAAAAAATAATATAAGCCCACACCTCATATACCATAAGTTTGAAGACAAAGAACATGAGATTCTCCATTAAGAAGATATCATCTTTCTATATATATTATATTATAATATATTCATATATCCATGTTTTTTAGTTACATGCATGATGCTTTCGGGAGGCTGGCCCAATTCCAATTGATCGACAATTTCAACACGAAGTGATTTTAAAAGAATTCGAAAATTTTAACATCGTACCTTCCAACATAAAGTTTATGAAAAATTGTGATTGAGATTTGAATATCACCAGTTTATTTTTGGTATAGGTTGAGTTTCAGCCTATTAAATTTTATATAGTCATTTAACCATAAATGTTTCAACTTTTGTAATGTTACTTTGTGTTAATTGTTGTGTTAAATAGAGCTGAATGTTCCAGGTCTATAAAATTCTAATTTGTGTCAATTGTAGTGTTAAATAGGTTTGAATCTTAAAACTCTATATTGTGTATTTTGTGTCAAATGCCGTGTTAAATAAAACTGAATTTTCCAGGTCTATATAATGCTACTTTGTGTCAATTGTAGTGTTAAATATTTCTGAATCTTAAAGCTCTATGTAGTTTTATTTTGTGTCTACCGTCATGTTTGATAAAACTGAATGTTCCAGCTCTATATGATGCTACTTTGTGTTTATTTTATTGTTAAATAGAACTGAAAGTTCCAGGTCTATATAATGCTATTTTGTGTCAAATGTAATGTTAAATAGATCTGAATCTTAAAGCTCTATGTAGTATTATTTTGTGTCTACTGTCATGTTAGATAAAACTGAATGTTCCAGCTCTATATGATGCTCCTTTGTGTTAATTTTATTGTTAAATAGAACTGAAAGTTCCAGATCTATATACTGCTACTTTATGTCAATAGAACTGAATGTTCCATCTCTATAAAATGCTAATTTATATTAACTGCAACATTAAGCGAGTTGAATATTCCAGATCTAAAAAGCTACTTTGTGTCAATTGAAGAGTTGAATTTTTCAGCTCTATAAAATGCGCCCTTTGAATCAATTGCTAAACTGCAACATTAAGCGAGTTGAATATTCCAGATCTAAAAAGCTACTTTGTGTCAATTGAAGAGTTGAATTTTTCAGCTCTATAAAATGCGCCCTTTGAATCAATTGCTAAACTGCAACATTAAGCGAGTTGAATATTCCAGATCTAAAAAGCTACTTTGTGTCAATTGAAGAATTATATTAGAGTTGATTTTTTCAGCTCTATAAAATGCGCCCTTTGAATCAATTGTAAAATAGCGATACATCTATATCACTAAAGTGTTATATCTTAGAAACATGATCTGCTAGGCAAAAACGAATGCCATATTTGAATTCAGTGCATCACATTCATATGAAATCAGTTCCAAAAACTAATAGAATTGTGTTTAGTTGTTTTGATTTGATCCATGGATTTAACCTAAAATAGTGTTACGTATATATCACTAAAGTGCTATATCTTAGAAATGTGAGCAGCAAGGCAAAAACTAGTGCCATATTTGAATTCAGTGCATCACATTCATATAAAATCAGTTCCAAAAACTAATAGAATTGTGTTTAGTTGTTTTGATTTGATCCATGGATTTAACCTTAAATAGTGTTACGTATATATCACTAAAGTGTCATATCTTAGAAATGTGAGCTTCTAGGCAAAAACTAATGCCATATTTCAATTCAGCGCATCAAATTCATATGAAATCAGCTCCAAATACTCCGGCACCAAAATATGTGTTGCCCAGTGATTATTATTATTATTATTATGATTATTATTATTATTATTATTATTATAATTATTATTATTATTATTATTATTATTATTATTATTATTATTATTATTATTATTATTATTATTTATTATTATTATTATTATTATTATTATTATTATTATTATTATTATTATTATTATTATTATTATTATATTTTGTTATATTTAATATAAATTAATAATAATTTAAGCTAAATTATGCATTGAAATAAATATAATTTAAAAATAGTTAAAATATAGCTAAAAGTAGCTAAATATAAATAAATAAATAGGTTAATATTAGCGATTAAAAATTATAGAATAAGTTTTAAAAATAACAAGAAATAGAAATAATTTATTTTTTTTTCTAAAAATTTTGTCAAAATTATCATTATTCACTGTTCATTGCAGGTAATTTTAAATGTAATTTTAAATAATTACAAAAAAAAAGTTACAAATTACCCCAAAATTACCAATTTCTAAAAATTGCCAAAATTACTGAAACGTTTTAAACCAATTTCTTAAATTGAACATCTCATATAGGATTATTCTATAATTTTAATATTATATATATATATATATATATAATATATAATATAGTATATATATATATATATATATATATATATATATATATATATAGTAGTATATATTTTTATATTTATATATATAATATATATATATATATATATATATTATATATATAATATACAGAGCCCTATTCAAGGAAGGGGTTGTCAAATGACCAAAAGTGCTGAAAAATATAATTAAACCCATACTTGTGCCACCTAAAGACAGAATTTCGTCCAGTGTTCATGATGATACACAAAATGAGGCTTTAAAAAACGGAGAAAATAATTCATCACGAAACACAGATGTAAGAGAATTCCACAAAATAGAGGTGGCTTGAAAGAAGGAATCACCATTGAGTACAAGACTGAACTTACTAATATCCACACAAAATACAAAGTGAGCGTCGTAAAGGTGATGGTCCATGAGTGGTCAGTTCCCACAAGAGTGGTCAGCTCCCACACGAGTGGTCAGTTCCCTCGATCACTTTCCCCTGTGGAACCTATTTAAGAGAAACAAAGCGCCAACGTCAAGCAGCAAATATAAAGGGTCAGGTATATTGGAAAGTACAGAACAGTTTATAAGTCTTTAGTCTTTGACTCAACAATATCCATAAGACGAATGAAACCTGAGCCACCTCCAGATATGAGATCAATGCTCCTTGCAGCTCGGATGAAACCCTTGTATAGCTGGAGTAATTAAGAAGGAGGGGGGAAAGTCTAGTAGTCTAAACAGAACTTCCAGGTTTTTTGAGGCCACCCTAGCAACCATTGTGATATGAAATTTACTCATATAATATATTTTTTGCTTATGTTAAGGTCAACAATGTTTATATTGTCGAGAGGAGAGATGGGAGAATCATAGAGAGATATAGAAAAGTTAGGAGGGGTCTTTGAGAGGGAGATTTCTAGAAGTTGAGTTTTTAAAAGTTGAATTTCACAAGGTTGAAACAACCCCAATTGGAAATTGTATCCAGATCAGCAAGAGTTGAATCGGAAAAATTAAGAAGGGAAGCAACTCTAGATAAAAGAGAGGGAGAAGATTTGAAATAAGTACAAGAATGGAGAGTCAAGTCATCGTCATATGAATGGATAGAGTTAGGTTGGCAGCTGAGATAATTAATGAAAAGTAGGAAAATAATGGAAGATAAGACAGAACTCTGAGGAACACCACCATTAAAAGGAAAGGAAAGGGAAGTTGCCTACGATATGGAGAGATTTTAAAGAAAATTAGTGATAAGTAACCAAAGAGAAGAAGGGACTAAAAGGAGGGGAGCCTGGGAAGCAGCGACGCATGCCATACCCGGTTAGATGCATTGGATATATCAAGTGCCATCGCACAAGACTCCCCAAAGTCCCTGAGGGCAGAAAGTCATAAATCTGTTAGATAGGAAAGGCTGGAAAGTATATTACCAATAAACCTCGAGCGTCGAAAGCCATACTGATAATCGGAAAGAAGGAAATGGGATTCCAGATTGTTCAAGAAATGAGAGTTGAGTAGGGATTAAAAAATCTTTGGCAGAATACAAGTGAGAGCTATAGGGTGATAGCTAGAAGGATTAGAGCGGCTACCTTTCTTCGGGACAGGTTGAACATATGCACTCTTCCAACACTGAGGGAAGAGTATATTTGAAAGAGGGATGGCACCAGCTCGGAAGCACACTCCCTCAAAACTCGGGGACGAACACCATCCGAACCACTTGCCTCCCTAACATTCACAGATTTCAAATGTAATAACAGGTAAACGCATGGGACACTTAAGATGAGAATGAATAGGAGGAGGACTACCAGAATCTTTCAGGATTGAATTAGAGGAATACAGGGAGCCAAAGAGATTTTTTGTCTTTTCAGCCGAAGTGTTGTTAGCAACGAAACTATCAAAGCGGATTAGTGAAGGAAAGTTACTGGAAACGTTTTTTTACTAACCAACCAGAAAGATTTTTCCGTTGGAGAATGAAGGATGCCAGAGCACTTTCGTTTAGTGAAAGTCCCTTTTCTCGTCGAATAGTATTCCTACAATGATTGTGAGCTGAATGGAAATTAGCGAGAGTGGTATGAGAACGAGAATTTTCCACTCCCGATACGCATTGTCTCGATCCTGAATGGCGAGATCGAACCATGGATTTTGAGGAGAGATAGATTTAGAAGTATTTCTTATCCCATCAGCGATTACAGCCTCTGCCATGCAGAAGCTGAAGCGTCTTCACTATCCAAACAATCACTTCAGGAATAATTAGCTTAGAAGCGACACAAAGCCCACCAATCAACCCGGTTGAAATAATTTAGGGCAGGAAGAAGCTGTTGGAGAAAAAACATAAAACTTAAGAGATATAAGATTTCGATCAGAGAATAGGAGCGAAGATGGAGAGAGGGACTAGTGGAGCGAAGATGGAGAGAGGGACTAGTGGAGCGAAGATGGAGAGAGGGACTAGTGGTGCTCAAGTGTTGGTGAAAGGTGTTCAAAAATTGGTTTAGAAGATCATGAATATGCATAGGGGTTACCTAACCAGTTGCTCCAGATCTGGGTCTCAGACAGGTGAAAAAGGTTAGGACGAGAGTTAGAGAGGTAAGATTTCGCGAAAAAGACTATAAATAGCCCACGCCTGCGGAAATCAACTCGGCTCTTGCACAAAAAAAAAAAAATAAATAAATAAATAAAATAAAAAGGTAATCTACGGCTTAAATCTTTCCCAAATAAAGAGGTAATCTACGACTTAAATCTGTAACAAATAAAATGGTAATCTATGACTTAAATCTGTCCCAAATAAAAAGGTAATCTACGAACTAAAATTGTCCCAAATAAAAATTCCTTCCCACCAAAAAAATAGAGCAAGTTTGCGGCTTGAATTTAAAAATTTAAAATGTAAGTAAAGAGATGAAATAAATAC
>JABUQX010046890.1:5000-7500 GCA_015478945.1 Trachelipus rathkii
AACATGGGCACTCTGGTTGCTCTTCCAACGAACAACCAAGTCCACATAATACCATGAACTTGGTTGAACTAAACTTACTTCGTATTCATGGCTGTCATTCCATCAAATACCACAAAAGAACTCCGTCCAAAACCGTTCGCCCTCCCGAAAACCGTTTTTTCCCCCCCGAAAACAACCGAAATCTCTGTTGTACGGCTATTTCTCACTACTAGGATTTATTGCTCCTCCTAGTTGGGACCCACGTCTCAGCCTTTTCCACCCATCTGTATCCACCTCCAACATTACCCCTAGCCACAAAGAGACAATTGTTACAAAAAGACTATCCTCATAATATCCATAGCAACATAGAATGGTAACCTTCCTTTAATGAAATTGTCGTGGCTACTATTGTAATTTGAAAAACTTGTTCAGCTAATAAACATAAGTACACCAAAGTGCATATGTTTGCAGGAACTTCGACTAGGTCATCGCAACTTATTTCAACTGTCGGAATATAAATCGCAGCTAACCTCTATAGAAAGAAGGGACAATGATAGGGGAGGTGCAGGAATACTCATTCATAAATCTGTCCCCTATTCTCCAGTCCCTCTTCCGTGCAGTGACAGCACGAATTCCTCTGTCCACCAACCTCACTGTCTGCTCGATCTATTTGACTCCGAGTAATGAGTTTACTAAGGCCGACTTAGATGACCTTTTCTAGCAACTCCCCATTCCAGTTGTTATGCTGGGAGACTTCAACCTTCGCCACCCCATATGGGGCGACTCTGTCATCTCATCTAGGTCAAAGATCTTTGCTAATATCCTAACACTCTTTCCCCTTGGATGCCTTAACACAGGGTTCCCTACATATGAGCGTTTAGATAAACACTTTTCATCCTGTATAGATATTTCTTTTTGCTCCCATTCTCTTATTGATCGTTCTACCTAGTCCAGCTTTGAATATTTATACTGCAGTGACCATTACGCAATAGTCTTAAGTGAACTTGCACCGAACCCAATGTTAAAACCTAATTCCAGATGACGTTATGACAGTGGAGTGGGCTCATTTTCATCAGGTCACAGCTATTCCACTTTCCCCCTTCAACAAGCGATTTCCAGCCATTGATGATGCCTTTAACTTCTTCCAGCAAGTTATCATCACAGCATCATTAACTTGCATCCCGCGGTATTCCGCAGGTAAGCGTTCGGCATCTCCTTGGTGGTACCAGCAGAAGAGAAAACTCTACTGGCAAAAAAAGGACCCGTACCACCGAAAACAATTATTTTTTAAACAGCTGCGTCGAGATCTTGTCGAATTAATCGTCAAACCCGTAAACAATACTTGCAATCTTACACTTCGCCTGTCAACTCCTCAACTCTCCTTTCTTCAGTGTGGGAAGTTGCACAGAAAATATCTAGCAGCTCCGGTAATCTACAACCACAGTTCTCAGTTATGGTCCTGATATTACCGATATGATCTCTCCTCCAGAAGCTGTTCCAGATGCATTCGGTTACAGTTTTGCTAGCAACTCTAGCTCTTCTAGCTATCCTGAAGACTGTCAAAAACTGAAAATTAACACTACACCGGCAGACTTTTCAACAGAGAAAGGGAAAGATCATATGTTTAACCGTCTTTTCCCACTTGCAGAGTATCAAGCTGTACTGGGGAATATCAAAGACGGTGCCCTTGGCCTGGACAAGATTTCGTAAATTATGCTCCGTTATATTCACCCTTTTGCATCAGCGTTCTTGCAGGATCTGTATAACAGAATCTGGATCAAATCCTCTTTTCCATCTGTTTATACTACAGCTTTTGTAATCCCAATTCTCAAACCTGGGAAGGATGCGAAGTTGGCAGACAACCAAAGACCAATTTCGCTGGCGCTCCATTTATTTCGCATGTTGACTGTGGTGGGTCCTGTACACTATATATATATATATATATATATACTATATTTCGTATGGAGATATAAAATCATATATATATATATATATTATATATATATATATATATATATATAGTATATATATTCACTCTTTTCGTAGTGGGAGATTAAAGCCTTGAGATATTCTTATATTATCAAGCAAGAAAAAATAGAAAATTTTCAGTTTTTTTGTCAAAGCATCCAATAAAACACTATGCGAAATAAGGTCGAGCATTAGTCATAGAATAAAATTATACACAATAAAATTAAAAGAAATTATATAAATAATTCATATAAATAGGCATATTTGCCTATAGCCCAAAACATTTAGGTGCTAATAATTTTGATAAAGTGAACAATAACTGTCGTTGAATAAATACATTCATAGCTTTATTGCAAGTCACCAATAAGGCCGAGCATTAGTCCTAAAATAAAAATATACACATAATAAAATAAAAAGAAATTATCTAAATAATACAATAAAATGGTCATATCTTCATATATCCCAAAACAATTAGTTAATAGTTACTAATAATTTTGATGAAGTTGCTAATACTCTCTTAGATTAAAACATTCATAGCTAGTATGGCAAGTCA